>QJNU01000305.1:0-87341 GCA_004154915.1 Monosporascus ibericus
GTGGAGTGTGAATTAGGTAGGTATAGGGGCCTAGCCGGCATGGTTTCATTTGTAGAAGTAGAGCTGCGAAGTTGCTACCTTGTTTAGTCCCAGAATCACGATAGGATAGGTTTCAGAACGAACTCACGACATTAAATAGTACCCTGCTTTTCTTAACTAAGCCGCTTCGAAGAGCGGTTGATCCTCGTGCTGATGATAATCGTTTAGCTACTTTGATTTGTGATGCACGTTGCGAACGAAAGAGCATAGGGGGTAGAGCGGTCCACTGAATTCCATGTCGTACCTAACAGGACCAAGTTAGCAACCTATGCGCAACCGCGACATGAAGAGGCTACGACATACCAGTAGTTAACAGCCACGCAGATACCATCTTCAGAACATGACTGTGAAACTTTGTGGTACCTTGCGCCATGTGTCAACCTGAATCCTGCTTCGTTTCAAGTATCCGGCCGGCGTCAGCTCACCACATAGCAGGTAAATAAAGCATATCTCCCGGATCCAGCGTGACCTCCAGGGGACGCGCGAGGTGGGAGTACTCCGTGCTCCGCCGGCCCGGGAGCTCGGGATCCCAGATGGCAAAGGGGACCGGATCACCGCCCTCCTCCCTCCGCAACCGCAGCTCGCCGGTCCCGCCGTCCCCGTCCCGGACGTACGACGCGGGCGCGAGCTCCCGCTCGTTGACGCACGGCTGGCACAGCGGCGGCAGCAGCGTGAAGTGCTTCCGCCCCGCGACCTGCACGTACACGTTCTCGTAGTTGTCCTTGTGCAGCGCCGTCGTCGAGTACGAGTTCCCGATCCACATGTTGATGGCGTCGGGCTCCTTGTCCAGCGCTACGCGCGCGAAGGCGACGGACTTTTGGACCTCGGAGAACAGGCTCACGTACTCGTGGCGGAGGTTGTCGTTTTCTAGCGCAATATCAGCGGAGCTGCGAGAAGAAAGGGGGGCGGGTTGTGAATAGGATCCAAAGAAGCAGCGACTGCTCGGTCTCCCCCTGTCTCTACGTCAAGTTTGATCGTGCTGCTTTTGAGACGTACGTGTTTGCGCATATCTGACCTCCTCGTCGCCGCGGAACGAGGGGTCGAGCTCCTGCTTCCTCAGGTACGCGAGGAAGTCCTCGAAGGGCTGGTCCTCCTCGTGCGGCTTCGCGAAGACCAGCTCGCCGTCCTCGGCCATGGTGGGCGCGTCCGCGTTCCCGAACGGCGTCACGGCGACGTTGACCTCGTGCCCGCTCAGGACCTCGCGCAGGTACGCCGCCGTCCACTTCTTCGTCGCCGGCCAGTCCCTGGCGCCCTGCCGCACGACGAACGGCGTGTTCCTCGACACGTAGCGCATGAACTCCAGGGGGCTCGGCTCCTCGCTCAGCTCCTCCACGACCGAGGCGTTCAGCTCGTTGTACGTCGTGATGAGCTCCGCGAGTGGATCTGACGGGTCCATTTTACGGTAGGCCGTAGCGCCGATATGTTGTTCTCTTATCCTCGGGCTTCTATAGATGCGGTTCACAGGAGCTAGCGAATGGATGTTATTACCACCCCGTCAAAGATGCGTTCTGGTGGTTGCACGCTGGTGGAGCAAGTTGAAAACCCGCATCGCCAACTCCGCTCTTCGCCCTATTCACACAATCCGCTTCCGAATCGTGTAAACTACTCGAACCTGGTCACTCAAGACCGTGCAGCTGCCAACGACGTTATTGAGCCCTTCAGACAGCCGATAAAGTCATATATCCGGTACATTTGCTGCACAACTAGGGAATTCTGTTTATCTATACGCCAAGTTATCGGGATCAAACTGAATAATACTTTACGTAAGTTAATAATACTAGGTTCTCGACTATGGGATCTATAAACTGCGTTGACCGGCGTCCTCCGATAGTCTGCAGTAGTCTCCGTCGCATCCATAAGCCCGGCGGGATGGGGCTCCTAGGACGCCTAGTATGCAACCCCGAGTCTAGCGATATCCATACATAGTAGATTTATCCTACTGTTTCATCGATACGTATTCAGGCTCTCTATAGCCATGCGTCATCGCAGCTGAAAGGCCTTTAGGGGCTCTGGGGCCCATTTACTTGTGGGTCGTCGCATATGTGATCCCGAAACGCTGAATCCTACTGTATTGAGTATTCGTTTTGGGATACCTATGCTGATGTCCGCACGTAAGTATTGTATGTATGCATGTAATGTAATAAGATGGAGAGAGCCCATCGTAACTCTGAAGCGACTTAAAAGAGGCGTCGATCATGGATGGAGATGGGCAAAAGACGGGGGCTCGGGAGCAAGGGTGCATGCAGGATGATGACAAGCTGGGCTTGGCTGTATGGTGGACGGCGAATCCTGGAGCCCGCGGGGCTTCCATTGTCTCGGTGTCTCGGATACCTAACGCCCACTATTTTAGTACTAGACGCCTCCGAAGCCACAGCAGCTTCACCTGCTACTTAATGAGAATCACCCGAAAGTGGAATGGAGCTATGTGCGACTAACTTTTCGCTCCAAATATTGCCACGCCAGGCGCTAAATTTTTTAGGACAGGTCTTCTGTCTTGGCTCGTCAAGCCTGGTTTTGCAAGCGGCGCCGGTGCCCTTCTTGACTTAACATAACTTCTTCCTAAACCGAGGAATAGATACTTATTATATATAAGATCATGAGAACTCGCCTGGAGACAATTGTTTTCTCTAATTATACGCGATCGAGAACTTCCCAGGCGGATAGTATCACGGCGCAAGGAGCAACCTGTTGTCCGTCTCAAGGTTCTATATATCAGCGCTCTTATACTATGAACACCGTACACACGCATTCTTGATGGTTGCACGGTGTGAAAAGGCCTTTATGGCAGTCGAGGTTAGCATTGGAGACGGCGACGAAACCATTGTTAAAATCCATTGGGTGGTTAGATCAAATGCATGAAGAATGATTTGGTATCTTCTCTATCCTTTCCGAGGGTATGTGAACCTCTGCATATATTTTTGCACTCTTCTTTCTTTCTTGCCTTGGTATATAAGACGTCCAGCCGTCATCTAGCTAACTCACTCGGCCAAAAAAAAAAATACAGGACATCAGAAGCTCCTGTTCTAGAACCGACGCATCCTTTTCGTAGCGCATTCACGCGATACGGGACGTATGCTGCTCGCCATGTTGTGACCACCCTTCTGATCTCTGTGACGGTCGCCTTCATCCTCGTCTACCCCTTTCCGTTCTTATATAGCACCGAGTCCAGCAACGGTGCATCCAATCTTCCCCACCATGTCTGGACTGATGCTCAGCCTGTCGAAGATAAGAATGGGATTGAGGCGGACGTCATAATGCGCTCCATATGGGTGCACGGTAGCTACATGCAAGCCCTTGAGAAGGATGTCCTGCTCGGCGCCCTCGAACTCCAAGATCAGCTCCTAGGTCCGACTGCCGATTTCAACCCGCGTCAGCCACTTGGGGCCGTGGAAGTGCCTGACCCAACGTCATCTGACCTGGCGCCAAAGCAACGCGACGCTTTCCATGTGGTCAATGGCCTGACCAACCAATCTTGGTTCTTCCACTCCCCCCTACAGTATTGGTCGTGTTCTGCGGAAGTCATAGCCCAGGATAATGACATTGTGGGGACTGTCAACGCAAGGAAGACGCAGCCGACGTCGGTCAATGTCACGCTGAGGCACTCCATTGTCTTCAGCGGCAAAAGATTTGAGGATCGACGGCTTGTAGCTGCGGATGCTCTCGTCGTAACCCTCATCCATCTTCGCGACTCGCCGATTGGTCGCTTGTGGGAGCAGAGAGCCAAGGTACTCGCAGAGAAGATGGCCGATAAGTGGCAGGTATATATTGCTGATGAACCATCTAGCAGGGACGGCCAGCTCTACGAATTCCAGTTTCGGCCCATGTCAATTCCTGACGGGCTCGGTCTGGGAGTCGCATATTTGCTCACTCTAATATACTGCTTGATCAGCCTCTCTAAGCTACGAGCTGTCAAGTCCAAGGTGGGATTAATGGTCACCGTTGTGGTACAAATCTGCTTGTCCATGATGTCGAGCTTTACTATTTGCGCAATATTCAAGGTCGACCTTTCGAGGATACCTTCATTTTCATATCCCATCGCCATCTTCTCACTGAGTCTTGAAAACGTGTTCCGCCTCATCAACTCCGTCATACTCACCCCTTCGGAGGATAGCACCAGTAATAGGGTCGGTTATGCCTTTGGCGAGACGGCACATGTCGCTCTTGCCAGTGTCGTGCAGAATCTGTCAATCCTATATGGCTTGTCCAAGCTTGTGTCTCCTGGTGTTTCGGCATTCTGTACCTTTGCGGCGATTGCGCTGATTGTCGACTTCTTCTACCTATCAACTTTCTTCCTTGCCGTTCTCAGCGTCGATGTACGACGAACTGAACTTTGTGATGCTCTTGCCAAGGCATCGTTGCGAAGAAGCCGCCGGTCGTCTTCTGACCCGCAGACACGCCAAAGCTGGATCGATGCGACGCTGCAGGGGAGAATTGCCCTCTCAACGCGAATTGCTGGTACTATTGTCACAGTCGGCTTCGTTCTCATCGCGCAATGGCATTTTTTCGAGAGCCAGAGCGTGATGAGGACACTCAGCAGGATCTTTCGTATTTCATCCGAGTACAAAGAACTAGGCACACCCCACTCGTCTCTTTTGGTCGATGTTCATCAGGCCCGGAGCCCCACGTCCTGGCTTCGACTACAGGACCACGAGACGGCTCGCGAAGTCATACATGTGATCAAGCCTGATGCGCACAGCTACATCGCAAGAGTCTTCCATCCGCTCGTCTTCGTCCTGAAGGGTTCGGACCGAATGCCTTCCACGAGGGAACGACTATTACCTCCAGCCGTCTACGACTTTATCCGCCACCATTCAGTTCATTTCGCTGTAATATTGCTTGTCATCGGGGCTGCTGTTCGCCTGTTGATGAACTACCTCTTATGGGACGAGTTGGCAGAGACTACCGGTGTTAGCAGTGCCAATGAAGCCCCACTGCTTTCGGTGCGGACATTGGAGATAGGACACGCCTTAGATGTCGCCCTGATGGCGGCTTCATCTGATGGACACATCATTTCCGTCGGGTTGGACAGACTGATTCGCGTCTGGGACGTCAAATCTGGCGGCGACAGCTACGTACTCTTGGAGCAAGACGACACTTCAACCATTACGTTCCCGATCTTGGCGATGTGTATCGACGACGAGTCTCACTGGCTAGCCCTGTTGACACGTGACAAAATCCTGGTATGGAATTTATGTGAGCATCGGTGGGCTCCCACTATCCAGATGGATCCGCATCGACAGAAACCAGAAGCCTTCCTATTCTACCACGACCAGTCCAAGGGAATCTCTCTTCTTTTATTTCGGCGGGAAGGCGTCCTGATCGAGGTAAATGTGGACGAAGGTACGGCAACTACGTTTAACCTAGCCGAAGAGAGTGCCATCGTCTCGGTAGGCTCTCTGACTAACAAGAGTAAGCAATCACTATAGAAACCACTAATGGTACCTGTATGCTTACACATAGTTAAAGGCTCCACGAAGATCATGACCTCAACCCGGGAAGGTCAGGCGTATAGCATCAGTAAAAAGGGATCTAGCTGGGACGCCGCCATTGTTGAGCTACCTCGTATGGGAGAGCGGGAATACCTCTCGACCGTAGCTCTGCCAGATTTGTCCTCCTTCCTCGTCATACACTGCCAGTCTGTGGACCTGGTAGATTCGCAATCTCAAAAGGTGGTGCGCTCGTTTGAGACTGACCCGATCCAACCGAAGACTTTCAAATGCTTCCATTCAAGGCCAAGACGGCAGCAATGTGGCTCTATTGGCGTGCGGACTCTTACGTTTGCCTATCTGAACGCCTATACCCGCGACCTCGTGGTACAGACGTATAGCCCACAGTACGAGGGAGATTCGCTTTGCTTCTGCAGCCCGGATCCGTCTCGGAACAAGACATGTTTCTATTGGCCCAACTCAAGGGAGACCAAGAGACGAATAAACGACCCGGGTGTCTGGGACGCGCTGCCTTCCAGGATACTCATCGGAATTCGGAGGAAGCGCCTCGAGAAACCCCCAGCCTTGGGGAGCCAGCCCCACCCTCCGCCACCCAAGGTCGCGAACGTGCTCAGACATCGCCGCCGCGGGCGCAGCAGCGGTACCCACTCGGCGGCCGAGATCCGGGCGCAGGGGGACTGGGAGGTATGGATGTTCTCGCAGCACGGTAAGCAGGAAACGTGGGAGACGGCGCCGCTCTGCCCGAACGCGGAGGACGTCCGGCACCTATACGTCACGAACCTCGGGCCCATGGTGCGGCTCGGCCGCTGCAGCGTCGCCATCGGCTTCAGCAACGTCATCAAGGTCATCGTCGTCGGCCAGGAGCGCTTCGATCGCGGCGACGACACGCAGCTCGGCGACGGCATGCCCGCCATCGGCAGCCGCAAGCGCAAGGGGCAGTCTACCGCTATGCGCAGCCGGCATTCCCTTCCTGCGGACTCTCTGACGTGACGCATGACAAGACATGATATGGCATGATGTAATATGATATAGTATCAGTGATGTAGATACCAAAACGCACATGAACGAGTCGGTAGCGTCTGGGGGCGCACGATTTGCCTTGCCGTTTGAGAAGGGATTCGGACTAGACGAAAGCTGGGACGGGAGCTAGAGACGGTGAACGACAATCACCCGTTGTGCATTTCAGGGGGTCCGGGAGGGGTGGATGGGTAGTTGGACGGGATTGTGCGCGGTTATACTAGATACCTGGGCCGGATTGGGTTTTACAGCGGCTCTCCGGTCGTCTTGGTTAGAATGGAAGGCGTGCCTCGGTGACTTGTAGGGGATACTGTTGGACAGGCGCTTAAAATGCGATTCTGGTGGTTATTTAGGAGTCGAAAGGAGCATGTGAATAAGCATGGGTGGGCTCCCCAGTTTCAGGATGTAGGGGAGTACCTTTGTCTTGATTATGTATAAGCCGAGATGCCTTAGACGTTCTTGAGGCTATTAGAAGCGGAGTAATTGAACAGGAAGAGTTCACCATGAGGTTACGATGGAAGGATAGACGCCGCGGGGTTTGCGTGCTATGCCCAAGAATAAGAGCAGATTGGGATGCTTTCAAGCCTTTGAATATTGTGTTTGCTATATCCTACATATTTCCTAGTGGGACAGCGTCAAGGCTGCCGCTATTCGAGTATGTAGATGCATAGTATTTGTGAAGACGCTCATCCAGGTGTGTGTAGCGTATAGTTAAGAGTTACCTCTCAGCAATTGGCTGTATTTCCCTAGTTTAAGATTGGGATATAACGCGAGACCCTCGAAATTCGGTTGGGCTACCGAACCACCCGGCCTATATCTGTAGCGCAGCGGAGCATAAGGCTGCTGGGGTCATGCAACTCTGGGCTCGAATGCCGTGCCTCAACCTCTCTTTTCTTCCCTCTGACCGAGGAGAAGGGTTTCGGGTCGCGGCAGCTGGGCATTGGTTGCCTCCTCGTCTCTTCCCCTCTGGCCGAGAACCAGATTCTCATGTTGTGGCCGGGCGCTACCCGCCGCCTCGTCCCTCGCCTCGTCCCCATTGAGGATCTTGTCGTGCACGAAGAAGCCGCCCAGGAGGCACAGGCCTATCAGCGGCGTCATCATGACGAACACAACCCGGTACCCCCTGGCCCGCGCGTCGAGGATGGCCGTCTCGAACGCCGCCGATGCGCTCTCTCCCGCCTGCCAGCTGCCGTCCATGACGCGCGCGAATAGCGCCGGCGGCAGCGCATCCCGCAGTGCCGACGACGTCACGGCATACAGGACGGCCGTCGAAACGGCCACGCCGGCCACGCCGCCGAGGGATCGCAGCAGGTTGCGCGTCGACGTCGCGACCGCGCGGTCCTCGCTCCTCGAGAGGGCTTGCAGCGCCACGAGACCTGGTTCAGGCGTATCCGTTGAGCAAGCAAGCAATATTCGACCGCAGCGCGATTGATAGGGACGTCAAATAGTAAGAAGGAAAGAGGACGGTGACGCTTACCCGGCTGGTGAACGAACCCGACGCCCGCGCCCTCGATGGCTAGTACTATGGCGTATACGGCGATCGGGGTGTCGAGCGAGAACAGCGCTTTCAGACCAGCCCCGAGCGTCCAGAGCGCGAACCCGAAACGCAGGACCGGGATGTACCTGTGTTATTGCGCATCGAAGTCAGCCGTGTGGAACCAAGCTATTCTAAAAGACCTACCGTACTCACCTAGCAAGTCTGGTCATTATGGGCCCGGAGATGACGCCGGCGATACTCTGCGCCAGCAGGAAGGGCAGGGTCAGGACGGCGCTCTGCATTGGGCTGTAGCCCCGGACCGTCTGCAGGTAGAGAGGGATGAAGTACTGCGTCCCTTGCCAGGCGAAGTCGTGCAGGACGCCTTGGACGAGCAGGATGGCGGTGGATCGCTTCCTGAACAGGCGCAGCGGCATGATGGGGATCTTGGCGACGAAGCCCTCGACGAGGAGGAAGACGACGAAGAAGAATCCCCCCACCACCAGCATCGAGATGGTCAGCGTTCCTGACCAGGGCCATATGCTCCCGCCCGAGCTGATCGGTATCTGCCGGGAATCAGCACGGAGGTCCGGCGGTTTCGCGCCGATGCGAACTACCACCTCATCACCCTATGTGGTCAGGCGGTTGGGGTGAAGGAATACGCAGCCTACCAAGAGAAGAACAATACCGGTTACGGAAGCCCCGACGCCGAGCCAGTCCACCTTGAGGAGCTTCTCCCTGCCGTTGCCGCGCACGGGCTTGAGGGGCAGCAGGAACAGGAGCAGCACGCAGCAGCCGGCGCCGACGACGGCGGGGACCCAGAAGGACCACCGCCACCCCTCGGGCCCCGTGCGCAGGAGGCCGGCGGCGACGAAGGGGCCCGCCGCGCCGCCGGTGCCGATGGCCGCGCTGATGAACCCCTGGTACTTGCCGCGGTCCCGGAGGCTGACGAGGTCGCTGACGACGATGGACACGAGCGAGCTGACGCCGCCGCCGCCGACGCCGTTAAGCGCACGGGCGGCGTAGAGCCAGGCGGGAGAGCGCGCGAACCCGGCCAGGAGCCCGCCGACCACGATGCAGCCCACCGACGCCAGCAGCACGGGCTTGCGGCCCGCGATGTCCGAAAGCCGCCCGGACAGCGGCTGGATAGCCGTCTGTCCCAGCAGGTACGCTGTCCCTGCCCAGGCGATCGAGGGCCCGGCACCCAGCGCCCGCGAAATCGTCGGCAGCGTCTGCGTCGCCGTGTTCATGTCCAGGTACGACGTGAAGTAGCAGAGGCAGAGGCACAGGTATGCGGCAATGAGGCGCGCGAACGGCAGCCGCTGGGTCTGGTCCTCGAGAGGCGCGGCGTCGTCGAGAACGCTGCTGCTCCCCGCGGACGATGTTGTCGTCGTCGCCATCGTCGTCGTTGTCGTTGCTCCCGGTGCCTCTGACCGCTCGATTTCGGCCCCAGTTTCCTCACCTCGGGGTTGTGTGAGGTTCGCCATTGGCATGGCCTCGGCTTGCTTCCTGCTTTCTTCTGTGATTTTCTAGTCTAGATGCCGCGCGCATCACTTCGATAACCGCTGTCCGCAACCTATGTAGGTATATACGAGAGCGAGAGAACTAGAATTTGTAATGAGTAGTTGCTGACCATGGGGTGTATATACATATGCTCACTTGGTTTCCGGTTAGCCCTTGCATGAAATATGTGGGTAATACTTGCGAGTTTGGATTGAGTCACCGTACTTCGAAGTCACCCGATCTTCAATCATCCTGGCGCCAGTCGCCGATTGCGGAAAAGGCCACCGCAAGATTACAAGGATTATTATATACGAAGTAGCAACAGGGTGGCATCCCCCGGTTATCGAAGGAGCAACGCTGTACCTATTTGGTCACCTCGTTTGAGAGCCTGACCTGCTGTCTCTATGCGAAGGAGCAAGAATTCGACTCTTATTATGACCCCAATACTGCCCACAGAATGCAGTGTTAGATTTGCGCGATATGGTCGGGGAACAGAGATATCTGATGGACTGGTTGCTAATAGCAGAAGAGCAGTAATATGCTCTCAAGCAACATGGTATTCAACGATTTCGACAATGGTTGCTAACTAAATAACACAAGGTGACAAAAGTATAAAAATGCAATCACGTAACAAGCTCCATCTATGGCGATCGAACTGGGTATCAATAACAATCGCAAAGACACCAAGAGGTCGTAAGAGGGCTATCTCGAGCTTTCCAAACCGGAGCGATGTCCAATCCCCATGCTCAAACTCTAAAGCTCCAGGACGTCTGATGCAATGCCTCTATGGCGCTGAACTCCAACAAACCATGCTTCGCAGATAACGATGGAATAAAAAGGTAATTAGGTCAAAGACTGAAGGCGGTATAGCTCCAATGTCCAGTCGTGGAATCGCTTCCGCACAGTAGGGTCCACTGGCAAAGTATTGACCCTGTGGGTAATGGATAGCTATTTGCATCCTTAGAGATGCTTCGCCATCTCCGGTTGCGGCAAGCTCGATCTTTCAGAGTAAGTCGAGACTACGCAGGACTCCTCCTGTGGTCCTATTCGCAGCGGGGGTCGTCTTGCTTTAAAAATATTGGTCAGTGAAGCGGCGGCATCCCCATTCGAGGGACCGTCTACGAAACGCTATCCGACGGCCGCCGCGCGATCTTAGTTGGCGTGAGCCGAGTAATATGCCGAGGTACGGATTAAGGCGCTCATATGGGGTTTTCCATCCCCGCGGGCGGTATTGCCGTCCCGACACTATCCGCCTGAGACGCTGCGGCCGTAGCCGGGCTCTGTCCTCTACTGCCCAGCCCCCGCTTCATCATCTTTCCCAATACCGTCACGAGCTCGCACGCGTCGTTGAACATATCATCGTCCATCCCTTCTGTCGCCTCGTACACCTCTGAGATCGTGTCCTTGGCCAGTTTCCGGCTCCCTTCCTGATCGTGGACGCATTCGTACAAGAACGCCGCGTACTCCGTCTTTACTGAGAGCCGGAGGGAATGGGAGCCCCATAACAAACTGTCGGCCAGGGCGACGGCTTCTTTGAAGTACTGATGCGCCGTGGGTAAATAGTCCACCGAGGGAATGAGGAACGCGCCTGCCGCCTCAGGAGGTTGGGGGCCGAAGCCGGGCGGCGGCCCTACCGGTCCGCCTTCAAGTCGGTGTGTGGCTTGTAAAGATGATGGGGCGGTATCCGGTAATTTTATGCCTCTATCAATGCCCTTTCCTTTGTCGAGCCGCGAGCCTCCGGGCGCTAATGCCCTTGTCACTGCCGCCCTCGCTTCTACAGTCGATGAGCCCATGGTGGATACCGGAGGATTGTTGTGGAACAAGACAAAGATATGGTAGAAGGATGCTCGTAGCTTATATGTTAAAACTTTAAGTTCGACATGATCCCCAACAAGGGGGAGCACGTATTGTTCCACCATGACCAGGCCTTCGCGAGAAAGCCAGATAATGTGAAAGTATAGTTCCAGCGACTGGGCTTCTCTGGTGGTGTCCAGTCGACGCTGCTTCCGGGCTTTAACTAGCTGCTCGGCGAGGCTGACTGAGAGGCCCAGAACCTTGAACAGCCACGACGCCAGGTACGCATTGCTAGGTTCGACAGATCTCGCAATCCTGCCAAGGAATTTCTGGTCGACTTCAGAAGAAGCCATCTAGGCCGGGAGATCCGTCGCTAAGACGAGGTTTCTAAGGACAAGTTAGAAGCGCATAACATGAACTATAACCACGATACCCCAGTTAGTGGCTATAAAAGTGTTTAAAATGGACCTATCGGCTTTTTGAGAGGTCAAGAAGGCCTACCGAGATATCACCAAGGCGAGGGGATTTCTGATGTAAGCCTCCATGATCCATGGCACCTTGGTAAAGGAAAGATTTTGACGAGTGTCAAAGTCAGTGAAGTGTCACGTACCTTAAGGCGATTCTCAGTGGCTTGTATTAGAGGATTTTAGTGATGTAGGCAGAGTTGACGGGCCCTTCCGATGGGTGATCAAGTTGGGCCTAGTACACGATAGCAGGTCCTAGGAGCCCACGTATCCATACGACAGCTCAGGGTGCGTTAGCTTAGACGAAGTTGGCAGGAAGACTCCTTAGCATAACACGAGGCCCAGTTGCCTTTCTCAGGTTGTAGGCGTATGAACGAGCCACTGACAGCACCATCAAAGCATCGACATGAGGCACTATTGTAGGCCCAGGGTCCGAGAACACAAAGAGGTGGTGCAGTTTACAGTAGGACTATTAAGCCACTGGATTGAGAATACTGTGAAGTCCTGGCCGACGACAACAGGAACTTGAAATAATTTTAGATGTTCGAAATTACAACGAACTGGCGTCACATAGTTAGTTGGGCCCCAGTTTCAAGACGGCGACGTTACTATGCCGAGAGGACTACTATTGGAAGATCACTGACCAATATAATACAGCGAACGTGATACAAGTTGGCAGGGCCAATGGAGAAGCTGGACTAGGTGCTAAGCGTGCTGAATAAGACGGCGTTGAGTAGCAAAGAGGACACGCGGGCTGAAGGAGGTTGGAAGAGGACGGCGGAATATGATATTAGATATTTTGTATCGTGAAGCATCTCGACGTCAGGCGCTCGTATCTCTGTTGTCAACGATGGCCTCAACCACTTAATTTGGCTTATATGGAAGATGTTCCTCTGACGGAAGAGGACAATCTGGGCGGACCCCCTCAGGAACCAGCGAAACCAATGGCCAATGGCGGTGAAAGGGCACGGCAAGCTTTCAGAGTTTCCGGGTTTAGCCTCAAGTTATGTGGAGCGGAGATATGACCGTGACGGACCTTGGGGTCAAGGGTAGACTGACAGGAGGCTGGTGACGGGCCCCACGATACGAAGAAAGTGGATATGGCCTTGCTGGGGTCTCCTCTTCAGCTGGAAAACTGGCGACGACACTCAGATGATGCTAGAAATGCTAGGGCCATTGGAGTGTAAAAGAGGTCAAAGTACGTATGAACCCGGAGCGCGCGGCTAGTTCTTATGTTTGCATGACTATGGGGCCTGATTTGCAGAAAGTATCTGAAGGAGTGATGCAGGCGGATGTCTGTTGCATGAACGATTGTGGGCCGTTGGACCTTTGCTTGCAGATGGCGTTGCAATCGTGAACCGCGCGGAATACTATTGGAAAAGGAGAGGGAAGAGATCGATCTCGAGTCATATGCAGCATAGCAGGTCCAAGGCCCGTATTCCACCAGAGGAACACTGTAGACGAGTTGGATTTCGATTCTACTTTTCGCGTGTGAACCTCGTATGTGGCCAAGGAAGACGAGGGCTTCTCTGTGGGAGGGCAACAAGCGAATGGAAAGCCCTTGACGTCGTCGACGCTTAGATGCAAGATGAGTTGTCCAATTCTCGGTGAGAGGTCTAGAAATACTTAAGCTCCAGGGCTGAATTGGGCCAGGGCCGCGATTTTCTGTGTAAGCCAGGCGCGTCCTGTCGCGTAGTAGTGGTACAGATAGGTAGGTATCTTTTTCGGAGGGGAGAGATGGGAGGTTGGAGAGTAAGGAAGAGACTTTGCGCCAAGCTTAACTGAAGCGCTAAATTGCAGGTATGATTGAGTATCCCGGAACTTCCATCTTTAGAAGATACTCACCTGAAGAGGCAAGGGGTTGGCATTTCCCCGAACTTGCAAGGTTCAAGGGGAATCTGTTTCGGATATACATATGACATAATAAGTTGATACACATTCAGCCATTCAGCGTTTCCCTCGGTTGTTTTGCTAACGAATTCGACAAGAATGTCCTTTTCGCCCAAGAGGAACTACTAACTTGCTATGAGACATGTATATCTTTCCGATACATCATGTCAACCTACCTCGGTAATCCTTTTCCTCGTCCTCGAAGTCTTATCGCTGGGAACACAACTGAGCAGATATGGGATATTGCCTGGGTCGATTATCCCCCACCTTAGGTAAGTTTTAGAAGGCAATTTGGAGAGCTGACGTTGCTTTCTTGCCAGGTATCGCGACAATTTGTCTCAGACACTGACACACAATATGCACTTCGGAAGGGCTTCAAACACAATGCCTCCCATGCCACGTTTATGTGTTACCATTTAATATGTGAATCTTACTCGAGTTCAAGTACCCGCGTACGAAGTAGGTAGTGGTTTCCATATGGGCCTGGGATGTGCAGGCCGACTTCTTGGCTGGTGCGGCAATTGACGATTCTCACATCATGAGTCTCTGCATCAAACGTTGAATTGCTGCTACGGCGCCCTTTTGAAGTATATCTGCTGCGGCGTTGTTCGTCAGTAAGCTGAACTCCCAACTTACATCTTGACCTGACATGTTCCCCCACACCCAAGAATAGTACTTCGACCCAGTCACTCTACTCTTGGAGAGCGGCAGCTAAAGGGCTTGGGCACAAACACTTAACGTCAGTCAACATTTAGTAGACCACCGACTGGTGCCAGCGCATACTCTGCACAAGTCCTCAATGACCTCACAAGCAAGAGGGGCAAAACCTCAACAAGGCTGGACGCTGGGGTCTGGAAACCTGCGACCATCCCTCTCTCATACCCTGGAACAATACTCACATATCCGGATCCGAGAGCGCTCCACCGCAGACAGACAGGCTGGGTGTCGAACGCCGCGCCAGCAATTAACAGACAGGACTGGCGGTGAAGAGCAATGGATGTCTTTCACTTTACTGCATATTGCTCCCGGTCGATGTTAGCGTAGCGAAAGTCCCAGCTTCTATTTACCCTCGTCCGCGCAAGAAACAAGGAAAGGCAACTGCCATGGTCGCGATTTTCGCTATCACTACTTACCTAAGAATTTACCGTGTGCAGTCGGGTTGTGTACCCCACGACAGGTCGAGTCATCGGTCTCTCCGTTTTATTCTTCTGACCGACAACCATCCGATGGGTTAGACCCTGCTGCGTCGGTGTAAAGTCATTTAACTAGTTGGCAATCGGATCGAATGGTCTGCAGCCCTACCAAGGTTCGGGTCCGTCGCAACTGGTAACACTAGTTCCGTTATCTCATTACCACTTTTATGTGCACGCCGCCGACCATCCAACTACTTCGTCATACTCCTGGCAGCAATACAGGAAGCCTCGATGAGCTGGCGCGCATCCAACGGGGACATATCACTTGGCTGTAGAAGCCTCGAAGCGCATACCTGCAGTGAGGTCTCCCAGCAAATTTTTCGGGCCAATATATATGAGCTTGGCAACAAACGGCGAGGATATGATACCACCCAATCGTTGGGGGGTCCCTACAGATTCATCCGTGATGTTTCGGCTGTGCAGATTTTCTTACTGGCCCTCACGAACGATGCCTTTATCTCCGACAAAACAAAATCGACTGAGATTAGGCATGCTAAATATACGCCGTATCAGGTATCATGGCAGCGGTGATGTCCCCCCTTTCTAGGATTCGTTTCAAGAAAAACGAAAGTGCTTTGTCGTAGTCGCTGCTTAGGTGTATACCTGCCGATCTAAGTTTTGTCGTTGCGATTGGGATATTACATGTTATCGAGAGCCACTTGCTTCTTTTTATCTGATCCTACCTGACAAACAGCCCAACCAGGAGTTGTAAATGTCCTAAATAACCAGCAGGGAAGACGACAGTAGCCACGGACTTCTTAAATACACTGGGATCATCCTCACTTCACACACCAGAGCTTCGTAACAAACTTACGTGTTTATTCTCCTTATATCTATCGAGAGACGATAGTCGCTAGTTTGAAACCGATCGCCTGGCCTGCGAAGTTATCTTGCTAATCGTCTTACACGAACACCCGAGAAGATCTACGACCCAGGCAATCATCTCGAAAGCACGATGTGCAAATACTATGCGCACGCGTTCAGCTGCAAGCACATGTCGTTTACCTTCGCGAGGTACTGTAACCCGGCAAGTCGTAAGTCAAATCCCCCCTGTTCCAATACTTCTCCCCTTCCCTGTTGCCGCTCCTCTCCATCCTTGTGCCCTCCTTGTAAGCTCCCCTTACTTATGAGAATACTTTTTGCATTTTCCATGACCGCATCTGACTCCCATGTTAACCCCCCCGTGTAGTCATCCAGACCCCCTGCAACAAGAGGCAGATATGGCACACCATCAGCCTCGACGAGACCTGCGACGAGTGCAGTCTCTGGTTCCCGGAGCGGTGTCCTCCACCGGCGGCGGCGGCTGCCGCGGGCTGCAAGTCGAAGAGGCGATAACTACCTTAGGCAGCGGCTCGCTCATACCGTTACGGGTACTGGTCCCAGGGCCTAATGCTGCTGTCGATGTCTCGGGAGACTCGTCCGAGCTAAACCCGTGGTATAACATTATATCGTCTCCTACGAGGAACGCGATCGCGCGACACGGCCTAGTCACGCGAAGTGCTAGGCCGTCTCGAATATAGAACTGGAAACCGGGCCGGACATTTAGGAGAGCCCGGTGTTTGTGGTTTTATCCTTTTCTCGTGGGTGTGTTCTGGCTAGACGCACCCGGGTTGCACGTACATGAGCAAAGGGCAACCCCTTCCTTTCTTTTTGAGGCAGGTTACCTCGCCTCGTTTATATTATACGTTTTGGTGTTTCACATTTATATCCGGCAGGCAGCCGAGATGGATCAGACGTCAGGAATTGGGCGCTAGGGTCTTCTGCACCCAAGGGTTGAGAGCAGATAGAAGTATGGCGTTGGCGGGATGGCATCGACGGTCGATTCGATGGTATATTGGGAGCCTGGATCCTGCTTCGAGGCGCAATGGAATATACACTAGGTAGCTTTGCGTTTTAGACTATACGCCGGATTGGGCGCCACCTTGACAAAGATAGAAATTAAGATCACACACGAGTGCGAAACAAAGTCTAGAGAGACCATGTGCGTCTGAAGCATTCCCGCAGCAAATGTGGTTGTGTTCATTATCGATCATACGATACACGTTCATGGTCTTCTTCCGCCGTTATGCTAGCTGCCCACGGCCGCCCAGCCGAAGAATCCGGCATGATCTAACACAGCTCCGATATTACCAATCGCTCTGGCTTCCCACAGATCCGTATTCCGAGGATTAGTCACGATTCGTCCCCGATTGGACATGCATATCATCTTACATCGCGTAGCCGAATCTACCATACAAATAGGAGAGGGCCTAGCAAGCAATAACCGCGAGCCGCGCGCGCGCATCCGCGTCCGCATCGTCTCCATGCTGGTGATCCAAGGGTCCTACTCTCCGGCGGCAACCTCCTAAGCGGTGGCTGCGCCTCCGCCTCCATCTACGTGGCGATCGCGGTTTTCGTCGTGGGCGTCTGAGAGCCGCAGGCCCTCGAGGCTGGGTTCCCAGTCCTCCTCCTCGTCCCACACGGGCGTCAGCACGAACTTGCCCATAACCTGCCCCATGCCGTAGCCGACGCCCGTCAGCGCCTCGGGGTTGTCCGGGTGCTCGCGCGTCTCGAGCATCACGGCCATCGTCAGGAACTCCGTCTCGGTGCCGTTGCCGAGGCTCAGCGTCGTGCCACCCCAGTCCAGCTCCACTTTCCCGGACCGGCGCACGTTAAGCCGGCCGATGCAGCCGCCGCCCTCGGGCAGCGGCCCCGCCGCGGCGGACGACGTCTTCCCCGCCCCATCTTCCCTCTTCACCTTCGGCGTCTCGTCTTGCCGGCGGTCGACGTCGATGGGTGCTTCCTGCGCGTCTCCGTCGGGTGACGGCTTCGCGAGGGGCGGCAGGATGGGCGGCAGCTGGAAGAGATACATACGGCCATCCTTGTCCCGCCCGCTCTGCTCGTCGCCCTCCTTGTAGACGCGAAGCTCCTTCAGCAGAGTCTGGGCATCAAGAACTGCGTGCTGGACTTCGGGGTCCTGGAGGGCCTTCTCTCTCCGCTTCTCCTTCTCCTTCGCGACACCGTCGGCGGCGGCGACGGCAGGCTTCTTCTGCTCCGGAGAGGGCGGCGCCTTAACGCCCGGCGCCTCGGGAATGTCGGACATGTCCACGTCCGCCGCCTCCGTTCCGGGCTCGGGCTTGACCTTGATGGCGCTCGCCGGCGCCGCGTGCCACACCTCGTTGTCATTCATGTCGATGTCGACGCCCTGCGCGTCCTTAGTAGGCAGGGGGTCCACGAACAGGTCGCCCTCGTCCTCGGACTGCTGCTCTTCCGCCTGGAGCTCCGCCGTAGTAGCGACCTTAACCTCTTCCTCTTGGTGCTCCGTCCGGAAGAGTCCCATGGGTAGGGAGCCCGACTTCTGGCCGCTGCGGAACGTCTCGAAATGTGTGTCCGGATCCTCGACGTCTTCGGCGAACCCGCTGAGCACGTCGATGTTAACTCTCGTCTCATGCTCTCGTCTGGGGCGGTATCTCGTGCTGCCGACATGCGGAATGTTGTGCAACCGCGACGGGCCAGCGCTCCATCCCCAGCCGCCTTTGCCTGATTTTACATTTTCTGTGACCCATGTTAATAGATTGCCCCTAGCAATATATGGCTTGGAATATGTTGGCAACATACCTGCTGGTATTGCAGAAAATGGCCCAGTAGCTGTGACTGTCCTCCTGATGAAACCACGCTGTGACATGGCACCCCCCCTTCCACGGCCCCTCCGCGCTCTCCGGTCCTCTGCGCGCTGCTCACGCTCCTCCTGCTTGATCTTGGACGCCAGGTCTCGATTTCTCTCCTGTTCCAGTCTCTGACGTTCCGCGGCGTCTCTGCGGACGTTTTTAGGCTTGAACCGCGTGCCACCGCCACGCGACGGGGCGTTCGGCGTCGCGGACTGCCTCGACGAGGGGCCATCCTGTACCGATGGCGTCGGCGTCGAGCTCACTGAGATGACTTCGGGGGCGCCACCGCCGTCTCCACCGGTTGCGCTTGTGGACGGCGCATCATTCTGAGATGGCCCTTCGCTGGAAGGTGTTGCGGTGGCGACGGGTCCGGCTGCTGCTCCTCCTCGACCTGAACCACCTCTCGTCGCCCTGGCGCCCCGCGCTCCCCTGGTACCTCGAGGAGGCATCGCCTTATACCATCCACCGATTGAATTCTTTTAGTGAGCCGTTCAGTGGAGTTGTACAGAGTGCAGATTCTTTCTCTCTTTCCCTTTATTTTGCGCTTATCTCTCCTCCGAAATTTCAGCGATGGCTCACATGAAAAGTTCAGATAGTGGGGCAAGAAGGAAGCTGTAGTGCAGCGGCAAGTTTCCCAAGCTGAATTGGTGGGGCAAACGGTGTACTGTACCTACTCAAAGTAGCACTTACAGGAAGGTGCTTCTTGGCTGTTAGGCGTGTTTCTGAAAGAATTGACAGGACATCTGATATATGTACCCCAAAGCCCTTAAAAGACTGTTGTAATATGTCGCGTCAATGTAAATTGGGGCGAATAGTCCGTTCAGTTCCATCTATAAGACGTTTTCTCTTATTCAATACCCCGAAATATACCGCTTGCTCGTCCCTCGTCTCTCGTAGCATTTCCTATGGCTGATTGCTCCCTAATTTCCTCCCTAGTTTAGGATATCATTGTCGGCAATACAGTGAAAATCATTCGTAGCATCACCGAACGCACATAAGAGCTTGCTCTCCAAAGCTCTTCTCGCAGGTGCCTTCTCTGAGAAGCATCGAACCGATCCAATTGCGTCCGGCTTCTACTGTTGCCGCGCCAAATTTGACCACAGTACAGCCGCGGAGATGAGCAGCCGACCACAGGATTTTTAATTCTTTCTCTGCTTTTAGTCTTCTCGCCCGCCAGCTCTCAAGCTC
The DNA here is from genome assembly GCA_004154915.1 of Monosporascus ibericus. Taxonomy (NCBI): domain Eukaryota; kingdom Fungi; phylum Ascomycota; class Sordariomycetes; order Xylariales; genus Monosporascus; species Monosporascus ibericus. The sequence continues at coordinate 19,657 of QJNU01000305.1, forward strand.
GGATAAAACCCTCGATTTCTCCTCGAAGTCTCGAGCCCCGATTCTGGGGAGTGCTTTGAACTCGGACAGGAAGAATTCTCCGATCGATCTCGTCATGGGACCCGTCAGGATTAAGGTCCCGAAAATAGCATGTCCGTGCATGGACTCTCGAAGCGATTGGGACTCGAAGTGTCCGGCAGTCCCGTCAAGTATGACGGCGTCTCTCACGAGCAGTCTGGGCTTCGCATAACCTGTTTCGCTTGTAGCCCATACTTCATTCCGGCCGGTCCACTGCGTAAGACTCCAGTCCTCTCCACGAGCCGACCGGCCTTGAGTCACCCAGTCAAGTAAGCACAAGGATGCCCTAGGGGCTAACTTGAATATCTGGATCTGCTCATAGACGCTGCGTTCAAAAGGCTGGACGGGGTCGGGAAGAAGACACAGTCCTGCGCCTGCCTCGATCCTAACGTCCAATTGTTGTTTTGTAATAATGTCTGGGGCGACAGACTGGAACACTTTCGTGTGTCCTTGCGTAACGATGCTGAGTTTGCCCCCTGATTGAACATCGACAGAGAGGCTGATTTGATCCCCTCCGACGAGGCCTCCACCATACGATAGGAGGAACACCAGTACGCTTTTCTGGTCAGCAGTGACAGCTGGGGATATCAACTTTAATGGGTATTGATAGGTGATGCTCTCAAAGGTAGATGTGTTGTTTGGTAGAAGCTTGACCACGATGCGACCTTGGCCGGGAGAAGATGAGGACTTTGGAAACGGAGAAGTCATCTCAAACCGTAGGAGGTGAAGAAACAGATGCGAAAGCCGTTTCTAACCTCATATCGCAACCAGGAACCGAGACGCTCAAAGCAAGCTGCCGAGTTGCGTTGACGGACGCATTTAACTCAGGCTGTAATACGATGCTTTCTCACGGATAATTCTCTATAGGTATGCAACAGAGCGATAGAAGCAGAGATAAAGTGAAACCCTAAGTCAGGTCATTATATACCTCCGCGTTCAAAGTATGGTCTCACCTATCTGGACCTCCTCATTTTGATCACTCATTGACGTTCGTACCGACACAGAGCCTACGGAGCTAGGATATCTAGTACAGTGGAAAACAAAGCATATACTGTAAGTCATACGGTACTCTGGGTATCTGTACCATATTGTCGACTAATGACCCAAACACGGTCCCCGCCACCCACATACATATACACACACATCACGCGTCAGGGCTTGTACCTTGTATCCGTATTCAAGAAACATCGCCAATCTTGGTCAATCACCAGCCCCTACCTTTGCGCACATACACACAAGCAAAACACGCACGAAGGAAATGGTCGCATTGTATTAAGTTGGACATATGTCGCCCTCGAGATTGCCCCTCATGGAGACTTCAGAGAATAACGCGACATCTTCTCCATCGCCCACTCCTGATGCCTCGGTGCGCCGTCGGTCGGGACGCGTCGTGAGAGCCCCTAGAAAGTTCTCTCCCGATGTTTACCCCTCGCAAAACGGCAAATCTGCCTCCAAGCGCAAACGCGGCCCCGAAGCGGAGGACGAAGACGAGGAGAACCAAGCACCGGATGATGAGCAAGGCGACGAAGGATTAACCGACGGGGAAGACAACAATGAGGAAGAAGAGGATGACGATGATGAACCAACTTCGAAACCCAAGAAGTCAAAATCGAGTCAAAGTTCCCAACCAAAGAAGCCAGCCACGAAGCGCGCTAAGGTCAATGGTAATGCGCCTGCCATAAATACCAGTGCGCCAGCGCCTGTTTCCAGCGCGCCCGCTGTGAAGCTCCCCAACCGACCCAAGAAGACCGCAAGAATCGCGGTCGCAAAGCTCCAACATGACGGTCTCTACGGTGAGATTACCAACCCTCTTCCGCGTCTATCGCAAGAGCGCGCGCTCGTACTAACATCGCATCAGCTGAGATCTTCGGTTCGGGCGATTCTACCGATGATGTTGCCACCCATTGGTTTCAGCGGTATCAGGCGAATGATGCACAGGCTTTGACTGACCTGATAAACTGTGTGTTACTTGCAGCAGGATGCGAGCATAACCTAACCGAAGACGACATCCGCGACCCTGAGAACTCCGCCAACAGGCTATCAGAGCTGGAAGAAGCTTACGGGCAGGTACGTCACAACACAGTGGGATCTGGGTGATCTTTTCATTTGCTAACAGGAGCCGGCAGACCAGCATCTCGGACTACCCGCTCATCTCCAGGGCGAAAGGTAGCAAGAACTTCCGTGAGCTGCTCATTGGGTTTTTCGATTCACTGATCAGCCTGCTCCATCAGACGGACGTCTTATATACTGACGAAGAACTGCTGGACAACATTCAGCGATGGGTTGGCATTATGTCATCTTCAGCTCTTCGTCCTTTCCGTCACACGGCGACGACCGTTGGTCTCGCTATGCTCACCGCACTGATAGGAGTGACGAAGCAGCTGGACGACCGCATCACAAAATCTAACCAAGCCCTCCAGGCAGAATCCGGTCGGAGAGGCAAGAACAAGAATCTCGTCGAGAACACGCAGAAAGCTCTCGACGGTGCCGACCAGAACCGCGAATTTGTAGATGCGAAATCGAAAGACTTATTTGACATCATCTTTGTGCATCGGTACCGTGATATCGACCCAAAGATTCGTGCCGAGTCAATCGAAGCTCTGGGCAACTGGATATGCACACTTCCAACCGTTTACATGGCACCGGAATACTTACGCTACTTGGGTTGGCTATTGTCAGATGTCGCCGTGTCTACGCGTCTAGAAGTACTCAAACAGCTGGCCAGAGTCCTGAAAAGAGATGCAGAGAAGCTGGCACATTTCATTGACCGGTTCAGACCACGTCTCGTCGAGATGGCGACCAAAGATGTGGATATAGGAGTCCGTGTGGCGGCGATCGCTGTTGTGGATGTCTTGCGGTCTTCCGGCATGCTGGAACCTGAGGAGATCGATGCCATCAGCAAACTGATATTTGATTCGGAGATGAGAGTCCGCAAGGCTGTGGTTGGATTCTTCTCCGAAGTGATCCGAGATTATATCAACCAAAAAATTGACGATATTGGCGGTAACGATGCCCTTGAGGAGGTCTTTGGCGACGAGGAAGAAGACAACTACGACTCTTTGCGGAGGGATTGGATTGATATCAAGGCTCTTGCCGAACACTTGGCATATTGTGATTCTCAGCTCGATAATGAACAAGACGAGATCAGACATGGTCTCGATGTCGCAGCTGATGTCGTCAATGCGGATATACCAGAATCCCGCATCGCACAGGCAGCCCAGGTTCTCTACGAGAAGATACCGGAAATCAACAACTGGCACGTGCTAGCTGGCTATCTCCTTTTCGACCATACCACGAGCGCCGCAACTGGGAAGAAGTCGAAAACCAATTCAACGGAGGCGGCGATCAAGAAGGCGGTTGCTCCTCAGCCCAGAGAGGAAGCGCTACTACTCGAGGTTCTGGCGAGCGCGGTAAAGGAAAGCCTTACTCCCTCGGCAGAGCACGATAGGCATAAGAGAAGAGGTGCCCGTGTTGATGCTGATGCCCAGGAAGATGCTGGCATGCAGCTCGCCGCCGTTATCCCTCAACTCCTCAATAAGTTCGGCTCAGACCCCGCGATGGCGGCTACAGCGCTTCGTCTAGAGCACTACCTCGATCTCGACGTCTTCCAGCAGCTACGACAAAACTCCGCTGCGTACGACAGGCTCCTGGACGACGTCACGGTCCAGTTCAATCGACATGTCGACCAAGCAGTCCTGAACGCGGCGCGTACCGCCTTCATTCATGCTAGACAGTATGAAGAACTCGAGGAATTGGTTGATAGCAAGTTGGCGGCGATATGGGACAACTCTCTCAATGTGCTGCGGGCTATCGATCAGTCTTCAGAACTCTCCGTGCGAGGAAACCTCGATCGAGCACAGTTAACTGAGCTCTCCCGTATCTTAATGAAAATCAGTAAACTCACCAGTGTATCAGACTGTGTCGATGTACTCGAGGCTCCTGGGACCTCCGGGGACTCGGATCAGCCTGCAATCAAGATACTCATAGACATTGTTAGGCGCGGTTCCTTAGCTGAACCCAATGAAGAACTCGATGACCCCGAGGATGAAGCAGTTTCTTTCGCGATAAAGTCCTGTCTTCTATACTTCATGTGGAAAGTCCGGAGGTTACAGAACGCTGTTGAGATCAACGAGGATATACCGGATGCCGAAGTCGACCAGCTCATCGTCTGGCGCAAAGATTTGGTCTACAATCTGATCCAGACCTTCAGCTCTCGAGGATTCAATGATGATTTGCGCCTCATGGCCGTCGGTGTCGCTTGCGACATAGGCAGTCTGCTGGTCTTCCTGCGCGATGTGGTTCATGGTCCTCGCGCTGCGAAATACGGAAAGTTGCGTCCGCTTCTGGTGGAGATGCCGCCTGAGTTGATTACTAAGGAGCTGATTCCCATCTTCGATTCGGCAGAGCGGGCATACGCGAAGCGCACGCACAAAAACCTGAACGAACCGGTGGACGACGAAGACCCTCTGGACCTGGACGACGAGCTGCCGCCCGAGGACGACGAGGACGAGGATCTCACCGAGCAGGAGCGCCACGCCGCCGGGCTGAAGGCCGAGAAGATCCTCTGCGAGCTGGCCAGCAAGTACGTCCTGGCCATCCTGGGCAAGGTCATCGACCACAGCGGCCCCAATGCCGGCAAGCTGCGCAAGCGCCTCAACCGCAACAAGACCAAGCTCGGCCCCAATTACAAGGAGGTCGTGGCATACCTAGACGAGAAACACCTGGGCGGCGGCGCGAGGAGGAAGGTCGCGCCGGCGAAGGGCAAGGGTAAGGGCGAGGCCACCGCTGCATCTGCTGCGGGGAAGAAGGCGCCTATTAGCGCCGAGCTCGTTATCGAAGACGACGACGACGAGGAGAACCCGTTCGAGGAGGCCGCCCCCGAAGAGGGCACGGTCGAGGACCTGCGGCAGAGAGAACTCCTGGACGACCCTATCGAAGATCCCGACGACAATGAAGAGGAAGAAGAGATGCAAGCGTCCCCCGCGGCTGGCGATCGGATGGACGAGGACGATGAGGACGACGTCATCGGGGATTAGTCACCCCAGAACCCAAGGGTTAGACGCACAAGAAAAGGGGAAAAGAGAAATGAAGGATGTTGCGGAAGGCGTAGCGGGCGTTACGGAGTATGGAAGCGGTTGAATTTGTTTTGAGAGAGGAGAGGCCGAACATTTTCCGTTTCTGACTTCATCGCGGTGTGAAGCTTCCACGTGTTCCCCTCGCAAACAGTTAGCCAGGGGGTAGCTCGAGTCACGAAGCAGGAGGGAGAGCGAAAGAAGGAAAGGAGGGTCGGAAGGATCGTCCCAATATGGTCCAGTCTGGACTCGCGCGTCGGTCACGATAGTCGTTAATATTCTCTCGTCATGTTGTATTTACGAAATGAATCATTCGGCCGTTTTGGTGTTCTGTTACTACATGGGATGGTCGCGGGCATGAGGGGCACCCGGGTTTGTATTCTCTCTCGAAACGCACGTATGTATGTAGGACATGTGGATCGTGTATTGGATGAGTGCGTGCTCGCTTGTCCGTTTACTGCTGGCTGCTAGCTGCTTGATGCCAATTGAAATCCGAATGCTCTTTTCATTATTGACGTTTCTTTTCTTTAGTCTGGTTATTATACCGAGCGTAAGTTGCGAGGACTCTGGTTTTGATGGAGGTGACGACGGCTCGGAACAAGGGTTTCACGATCTCCCCCCTCTGTACCACATATGTATGGCCTCATTATTACCAAAGCATAGAGGGCATATAAAATCAACATACCGCACGGTAACAAAGTATACACGTACAATCCTAAACAGAGCACGTAAAGCAAGGCAAGCCTCTTCCTCTGCTTAACGCCTCGACTTGTCTCATTTTCTACATCTACGTGATTACGTACCAATTCCGGTTTCGTTCTTGGCCGCGTATATCTCCTCGCTCAAGCGTGCATCCGATCGCCCTGTAGCGACGGCCATATCTCCCCAGCGAATTATACAGCACGACATTAACACTACCACCACCGCGTTGGAGGCCCTCAGGAAGAGATCCTCGTCCCGAACAGCCCGAAGACTCTCTCCCACCGGGTCCCGCCTCCCGCGTTCGCGCGCGCCGGGTCGCGCTCCTTGACCCGGACACCGTACTGCCGGATGCAGCACGTAAATGGCTTGTTGGAAACGGCCCTCCCACGCCCACCAACACCATCACCGTCTACGCTCTTATTATTTCCATTACCTTTGCCGCTAAGACTGCCGTGACCGTTCTGGCCACCGCCGTGCGAGGGTTCCCTCGCCATTGCGACGCCCGGCGGCGGCGGCGGCGAACTGTCGGGCGGTGGCTGGCCCGCGGCGACGCGCTTCTGGACCTGCTGCTGTTGCTGCTGCTCCGCGGCCCGGAGCTCCTCCAGATTGCCCCAGAGCTTGAAGAGCTGTTCGCGGAGCGCGAGGAGGGTGTCGGGGTCTGCACGGAGGCTAAGGGAGGTAGGAGTTGGGTTAGTAGCTGTTTCGTCGCATGGTGGAAGGATTCTGGGAAGGGACGGGGACAGGGGTTGACGAGGGCACCTACTCGCACGCGTCGAGACTAACTAGCTGCTGCGCCTCTGTGTTATCAACCACGGCCCAGAGCCTATCGGGCTCCGCCCTGCCCTTCGAGTCGGCGCCCTCGAGCTGCAGCGCGAAGCGCCACTCCCAAGTCTTCTTGCCGCGGTACGAGTCCAGGGTGCCGGTGGCGATCTCCCCGTCTGAATCCTCTGAGTCGGAGCCGCTGTAGTCCGACAGGGCCTCGTACTCGGTCATCTTGCGCCAGCAGGCGAAGTCCTCCAGCTTCCGGGGCCGGAAATCGACGACGCGCACGTTGGCGCGGTACTTGGCGCAGATGAAAGGCAGGGTGAGCGTCACTTCGTTGCCGTCTACCTTCGTAGTCCACGGTACGGGCTCGATGATGGTCGATATGGGAGTGATGGCCTGGTCTTCACTCTCGCACCGGACTACGGTCTACGATCAGCTCTGGAAGCTAGCTCTGTATGGGGGAAAGCTCGGACTTACTATACTTATTGAGGCCTAAAACCTCTTCCTTTTTCTTCTCCTGCTCTTTGAATTTCTGCTCTAGTGCGGACCTGTTGAGTTTTCGCCGGGTCTTGCTATTCATCTTGGCAGGCTCCGCGTCATCGTCGTCGGCCTTGCGCTTTGCGCCTGTGCCGCCATCCTGTTCGTGCGTCGTATACTTCTTCTGCTGCTGTTTCTTGTTCTTCTCGTATGCGCGCTTCCTCCTGATGGCTTCCTTTAGCCGCTCGTCCAGATTCTCGGCGTCCGTAGTATCGAGGATTTCAACCTGGATTCTCCCACTGAAATCGCGATCAGCGTGGAGGAAGCCCTCGAGGTTAGCTGAGTTATGGCCGAACCTAACGTGCAGGTTTCGTAATCGGACCCAGTTTCCGCCCTTAACATTTTCTCTGACGAAGGTCGCGTGCGGTTCCCAGCAGCTGATTTGAATGCTGCGTTTGCCAAATGGGCCTGGCCAGTTGTGAGATGGTCCGTTATGCAGCGTCGTGTACATGTTCTGGTCATAGGTTACTCTGTCAGACTTATTTGCACCATCCCAGGAGTACAGGAAGAATCTCTCGTTTTCTGTGTAGTCTGTAACCCAAAAGTTCATTTTATCAAATTGGTCAAAAGGGTCCTTGATGACTTGGACGATGACATCATAGAATCTACCATCGTGGACATTATTCAGGGTATTGAACTTTTGCTTAATGTTAAGGGACTGTTCGGCTTGTACCCGAAACTCGTCCTGCTCAGGGATGCAGCCCTTGTCGGTCGCGTGATATAGCCAAGAAACGTACACATGTTCTTCCTCGCTAGGCATCCACCGATGAGGGCCGCAGGGTGGTTGTAAAGCCCGGCCTGCCGACCGTGGAGGCTCGGGGATCTGGACCGCCGAGTAGGTGTGGATGACAGTATTCCGGTTGGTGAGCAGCGAAATCCCATTCCGGTCCTGGACTTTGGCGGCATGCACTATGACCACATCGCGAGAACTCGGCTGTGGCATTTGATTCTCAGGACGAAAGATGTTGACGACCAGTCCTTCTTCGGAACCCTCCGTGGATTTGTCATAGATGGTCAAGGTCGATTTCCAATCTTCAGGGCCCTTGTCAGTTCTATCTAGAAGGAAAGATGGACCCGGGGGACTGACCTGTTCCTCCAGTTTTGATAGGTAGCCGTTGGTCCTTCACCAAACCAATAACACTAGTGAGCCTGTTGACAGGTACATAGCGATCAAGTATGTCTTGAACGGTGGAAAATCCAGATGGAAGAGGGGGGGGCCGGCTAGGTTTCCCAGACCATGCCCTAGAACCCGCGGGACCTCGCCCCGATGCCATTTATAAATGAGATTTCGGAATGATGGACCAGCCAGCGAAAGAGTACCAATAGTCCAGATCCGTGAAGTAGGGAGCTACATCGATTGGTTCTTAGTAGGCGAGTCAAATAATTTGACCTGCATGCTGGAAGGAAGGGTTCACGTAATCAATCAGGCCGGCTTTCCGAAACAGGAGAGTAGTAGATAATGCATCAGAACTTGGTTTTAAAGTTTCCATTCGGGTATGTAGTGGTCCCGACAGTATAGTTCATCTAGGAGCATCTTTCTCGTCTGATGGATGGATTCTCATGCCCTAGAAGACGCGTTTGAGGCGCGTATGCCAAGATTTCCACTTAAGAATCCCCACGCTATCACATGATAGAAATCCCCCTCTGTCCGTGGCTTAGCTAGGCTGTCGATTTTCAGGTCGGCCAGTGCATGACACGGTGTGGCTGTCGTAACTCCAGTCAATGCACACAAGCCAAAACAAGTAACTACCCGCGTATACTTGCATCTTGCGTACTGCCTGAGGCGGGGGCGGGGACCTAGGGACCAGACAGTCTGTACCTACATAGTTCTTTCCACAGTGCTTAGTTTTGAGTTTCGAGTTCTGAGTTCTCCAGTAATGAAGTGAGGACAGACAGGAAGAACAGGAAGGGTAAGACCCGGATTCAGGTTGAAAGAGCGACCAACTCTATGGAGATCTAAATTCTTCAGTTGACTTCACCTTCCATCATCCACCCAGCCGCTGTATGCATAACATAGTCCCAGTCTCAGTCTCAGCCTGCCCCGGTCCCAAACTCTGCCAGTACCTGGTCCCAATGCAGTTACTACTGTCTGTTACTGTGACAGCCAGCAACTAATAAGACTTTCTCCCCACTTCACGATTCTGCCATTTTTCTTCCCTCTCCTTTTCCCACATTTCATTCTTGCCACAGTAGGAACGCATTTTCATTCTTTTGATCAAAAGTTGATCCTACGTAGAGTGAAGAACCTAATACTTCCATTCTGAACCCTTCCTGTTCACTGTGCATTCGGCCCCTTCCTCCTCTTATAGTAACTTTATTTTGGGTAGGGACCCTGGTCTGGTCAAGAGCAAAAACCACCCCGCCCTTTACAAGGACTTCGATCCTACCACTCCCCAAAACAAATACAAACTCCACCACTACCAACAACCACCTTTTTTGTTCTGCTTCTCTTTCCTCCTCCTCCTCCTCCTCCTCCATCACCAACCAACAAACCGCAATCATGTCGGACCGCTACATTCCTGAACATCGTCGCAATCAGTTCAAGGCGAAGAATGCCTTTAAGCCTGAAGAACTCAGACGTCGCCGAGAGGAGGCCCAGGTTGAGATCCGCAAGCAGAAGCGAGAGGAGAACCTGGCCAAGCGCCGTGGAATCGGCATTGGTGATTCGCGACCTGGTGCTTCTCTCGGAGCTGCTCCTGATAGCGATGATGAATCCGCGCCTACCGAGAGCCAGGTATGTATCATTTTTTTCTGTTTTAGTTTGATTTTCCATCACTCGCATCTACTCCGAAATAGGCATGCTTCATGAAGGATGCTGCATCAACCACGCATCCCGTACCTGCGAGCGCATGCGATGATCAAAGCTCTCGCCTTGTAAACCAATCGTTAATCCCATCGGATTAGCACTTAGCTAACGTGGTAACTGTCTCAGCTCAATGAGGACCTCCCTCAAATGGTCCAAGGTGTCTTTTCCGATCAGATCGAGTTGCAGATTCAAGCCACTACCAAGTTCAGAAAGCTCCTCTCCAAAGAACGGAACCCTCCTATCGAGGAGGTTATCAAGACAGGTGTTGTTAGCCGATTTGTCGAATTCCTCCGATCTCCTCATACGCTAGTTCAGTTCGAGGCCGCTTGGGCCCTTACGAATATCGCATCCGGCAGCGCCACTCAGACTCAGGTCGTTATCGAGGCCGGTGCCGTCCCCATCTTCGTTGAACTCCTGGCTAGCCCCGAGCCCGATGTGCGAGAACAGGCTGTGTGGGCTTTGGGCAACATCGCCGGTGACAGTCCATCTTGCCGAGATTATGTGTTGGGGTGCGGTGCTCTCAAGCCTTTGCTCAACCTGCTTGGCGATAGCCGCAAGCTCAGCATGCTCCGAAACGCTACCTGGACTTTGAGCAACTTCTGCCGTGGGAAGACGCCCCAGCCCGACTGGAATACTGTAAGCTTTTTCTTCTACACTCCGCTAACCTTCATGCGCTTTTTCTAACTCCGCGATAGATCGCGCCTGCCCTACCGGTCCTCGCGAAGCTTGTCTATTCGCTGGATGACGAAGTGTTGATTGATGCTTGCTGGGCCATCTCCTACTTGTCCGACGGCTCGAACGACAAGATTCAAGCCGTCATCGAGGCCGGCATTCCCCGTCGCCTCGTGGAATTACTCATGCACGCTTCCACCTCAGTCCAGACGCCGGCGCTCAGATCTGTAGGTAACATCGTTACTGGAGATGATGTCCAAACGCAAGTCATCATTAACTGTGGCGCCCTGCCTTGCTTGCTGTCGTTGCTGAGCTCCAACAAGGACGGCATCCGCAAGGAAGCCTGTTGGACCATCTCCAACATTACTGCCGGTAACTCGCAACAGATCCAGGCGGTTATTGATGCCAACATCATACCGCCCTTGATCCACCTGCTCTCGAACGGCGACCTGAAGACCCGCAAAGAAGCTTGCTGGGCGATTAGCAATGCCACAAGCGGAGGTCTGCAAAAGCCTGAGCAGATCAGGTATCTCGTGGTGCAAGGCTGCATCAAGCCACTCTGTGATCTACTGAGCTGCCCCGACAACAAGATTATTCAGGTGGCTTTGGACGGTCTTGAGAACATTCTCAAGGTGGGCGATCTGGACAAGCAGGCTGCTGGTGAAGGTCCCGAGTCGATCAACCGATACGCGTTGTTCATCGAGGAGTGCGGCGGCATGGAGAAGATCCACGACTGCCAGACCAACGCGAACGAGGAAATCTACATGAAGTCCTACAACATCATCGAGAAGTATTTCTCAGACGAGGATGAGCAGGCCGACGACGCGATGGCAAGCGCTGCCCAAGGACCTAACGGCACGTTCGGCTTCGGAGCCCCCAACGGCGCCGCCCAACAAGGCGGCTTCAACTTCGGTAACGGTGGCGACACGATGGACATGTAGGGAAACTATCCATGGGCGCTTCAAAGTCTCGACGCATTTATCCAGGGGCTTGGTCAAACGTGTTGGAGAGCCCGGGAAGTCCAATACGATCCTCGCGATGGCGTTTGGGAATTCCCGTTCTCGAGGAGTCCCTTGTTGGGGGTTGATGGACTCGACGCAATTCCCAGCAGAGCACTCGACATTCCATGCTATACCCGACTCTCTTACACAACACGGAAACCCCAATACCCCCCCGCTATGCACTGCACAGTCTCCCACTGTATTGGCGTTCTTTTTTACGAGAAGTATTATGAAGATGATTCAGGATGAATAAAGGAGGCAGGCCCTTTGGTAGCTTTAAAGCTCCAGCCTGGTAAGAAGTGGCAGCCCGAGAATGGAGGAATTAGATTTTGGGCGAGCGAGGGTCGTCAATGGTAGCTTGAAAGCTCCTACCCTCAAGTGACACGAAGATTTGGTTGGATGGAAGGATGAGCATTGTTACACCATTTCGATGACTGCATTGCTTGTTCTCAGCACGCCGGTTGTGGATCTAGAGGGACAGGTGCTCATGACACTTTCTACGCCCTCATGGTAGTATAATGAGCTGACCATCCAACCCATTGAGTAAAATGTTGCATCAGCCGTGGCCAAGTGGTTCACACCGATTGCAAATACAAGTAGCCCCGGTTTAGCTACTAGCAGAAGATCAACAGGGAATGTCTTGACGTGTTTTGCTTTCCCCTAGAGAGAAGTCCACCATGTCACGGATGCCTATTTCGTCCTAGTGAGATGATGCGGTTCAACCACAAGAAATGTAAGATGGCCCTTCCGATGTAGGAGTTCAGGTAGCAGGGCGTCTGTCTTGCGCCCTTGCGAGGTGAGGTTGACAAGACGCTCAAGACATCGGATGCTCCCCTCGATCTTGCCGAAACCAGGGCCACACGTCTTCACCCACCTACAAACTTTCCGTCTTCTTCCAGGAGACCGCCACATACGGACTGATCTTGAGAGTTATAAGTATAAAGGGTTCTAGTGAAATCGAAACTCTAACGGGTCACCCACTATCAACAGCCTGATGACCACAGAGAAAGTGCATTGACTTCCCCACTAGTTATTCTCACAGCAATTATATATATGTAAATATCCCTCTGTCTTTGGTGCGGTCAACCAAGGAACCCACGCCACGGACGCATATGTCTATTATTCGGATTGCTTCTCTCTGTTATCTGAAAAATTGTTGAGCGTTGTCGGATCGGTTGGTCGGTGAGTTGTTGTAACCGCCTAGCATACCATGTAGATAACACGGCGTCCTCGATGCATACCAGTGCCGGGTCCGGTCGGTAGGTAGATTGGTTGGTTGGTCGGGATTTGGTCGTTGCTGCCTCTCCTGTTGATGTTTACGGAGTGGGTGTAATTGTACTGAAATATAGAATATTGAGCATGCATTGGGATTATATACGCGTTACTGACAGGGAGGGCTGTACGGTGTCTACCTATCCAGGAGAGACTCCTTGACATTCACTTCAACAAAGTTGGACGCTACGCGAAAATGAGAGATGATGTCTACGGGCAGCAGGCATCTTCTTCGTGATGGGCCAGCGAATGCTCACGACAAGCATTGTTTTTCTCGAGGAGCTGTCCAGGGGGTTGTGGGCTCGGGACTAAACAAGAACTAAGGGACACTGGAAAGGGGAGATGGTGACCGTCTTAACTGTTTAAGGTTCAGCATGGATCGACAACTATTTCCACATAGCTACAATGGTCTTCAAGAGATGATTCACCGCAACATCTCGCTTCTCTTACTCTCTACTATTTTATCATGGCCGCCAACTCTCGCACTCGTGGGCAAGACTGCGGCCGTGGAACTTAACCGGGGCAGAGAAAAGGAGAAGTTACGAGACATACCTGATCATAGGACAATATCACATTTGATATCCGAGCAGAAGGCCGTTCTTATTGGGCTTTATACCTTCCTACCTAGTAGCTACTCTCTTGTTGCCTATTGTTGAGTACGTCCACAGAACGAAAAGGACACAGTGCTCGCTGTATCCATACATTCTGAAAACATGGGAACGTTTCCGTCGAAGCTCAAAACAAGGTTTAGAAAATACGCGTCACTGGAACCACACTCCTCTAGAACTTCGTGCGCTAGATGCTTGATGTGCTGGAGCCTAGACGATCCAATAGTAGCTGGCTGGTCCTCCTCTCCCGAGGGAGATCCAGAAGCAGCTTTACGCAACGAAGCCGGGAAATCATAGGTCAAATAGGGCAACGCAGCAGCGTTCATGTCGTCTGGTATCTAGCATCTGATTATGTACAAGCCTCTATTTTTAGAACGCTCTTCGATGGATATTACTCTATCCCTGCTTGTCTCCCACTGCCGGCGTAGTGCCGATGCTGCAGAAGCGGCGATCCCATCGTAAACAAATACGCCTATTTGCTGGACAAGGGATGCTATCGAGAAGAACACGGGTCCCGGTCCTCTTTGCATCCTGTGTCCTTTACAGTCCGGCATCTCATAGGCCCCTTGGGGTAGCCAAGCGAAGTGGAGAGCTTGGTATCATAACCCCTTTCGGCTTAACGAGCCAATAAGAGCACACTGAGGGGAACGTCAGTGGGATATATCCTGTCAAGGTTACCATGGTCCTAATTATCCGCGAATACTTAATATACGGCAGTTCCTCTTGCATGACGGGCCCTCGCATCCCTGCAACGTTGCCACCCGGCCGCAACATGCCGCCGGTCAAAAGCCTATGGTTGATATCTATAAAGATACTCGTTGGGTCCGGGGTTCAACGCAGGTCCCCTTACGGCTTCGGATCCCCCCTGAATCCTCAACCTAAGTCAATTACAGCTTCTCAACCGTCACACCAAGGAAACAGGAGAAGAGTAGGATTGGTTCCAAGCAAACACACGCGACGAAGATGCAATACGCCGCCCTCCTCGCGGCGGCAGCCGCGACTCTGGCGCAGGCGCAGCAGATGCTGCGGTTCTCATGCTCGCAGCTGGTGATCGAGAGGCTGGACCCGCTGGTGAACCCCGGCGACCCGCAGTCTCCACACCTGCACCAGATCGGCGGCGGCAACTCGTTCCGGGCCGACATGCCCGCCCTCGACTACGACCCCGTCACCGAGTCCACCTGCACGTCGTGCACCTTCGCCGAGGACTTCAGCAACTACTGGACCGCGAACCTGTTCTTCCGCGCCCGCAACGGCAGCCTGCTGCGCGTGCCCCAGATGGTCAACAGTGAGCACTTCTTTTACGGGCATGCTGCTTCCCCTCCGTCTTGTTCCTAGTTCAGGAGCAGATGTTTCGAAGTGGAGACCTTTCGGATTCCTATATGGCTCCCGAAACATATCTTATAGTCCCAGTTTTCCTCTAAGTGGCTAGAAAGGAACGATTACTTACTCCGGACGGTACAGTGGGCCTGAAGGCCGACGGCGGCCTCACCATCTACTATATCCCCCCGTACGACGGCCGGTCTAACGTTACGGCCTTCACGCCGGTGGGTTCTTTCGCCTTGCTCCCTTTCTCCCTGATTATCACTCGTCTAATAGGTCGACCTTTCTCTCAGGGTTTCCGCATGCTGGTCGGTGAGTCGGCGCTGCGCGGGCCAGAGGGCATGCAGCGACAGCTCTGCCACCGGTGCTTCAGCACGATCAACCAGATCCCCTTCGGTGGCGCACCCTGCACGGGTGACGACACGGCGGCGCTGCCCGCTGGCATGTGCCACGGTGGCATCCGCACGACCATCACGTTCCCCACGTGCTGGGACGGTGTCAACGTCGACAGCCCGGACCACAAGAGCCACGTCGCGTACCCGGAGAGGGGCACCTTCGAGTCCGGCGGGCCCTGCCCGGCCAGCCACCCCGTGAAGCTGCCCCAGCTCATGTACGAGATCATGTGGGACACGCGCCAATTCAACGACCCGGGCCTCTGGCCCGAGGACGGCTCGCAGCCTTTCGTCTACAGCATGGGTGACGGGTAAGGGCCCCCCTGCCATCCCACTGATATTTTTTTCTTCCGCAATGCAGAGAATTGAAATTTGACTGCCATGCGATCATGTAGAACCGGATACGGCCAGCACGGCGACTACATATTCGGCTGGAAGGATGACTCCCTGCAGAGAGCCTTGGACGCCAGGTGCATGAACGATAGGTGCAAGGAGCTCGTGTCCCAGAGGTCTGAGCTAGCCATGGAGTGTACCCTGCCCCAATCCATCCCGGAGCAGACCGAAGGATGTAAGTTCTGCCCCCAATCCCCAGCCGTGAAAAGTCTCTACTGACTGTTGATGGAAAATTAGGGCTGGACGCGCTCCCTGGCAACTGGTCCATCACGTATAGTTAAGCAAAGCTTACCGAGGTTGTCATTCGTCGGGATTCTAGATTGATAGAATGAAATTGAGTTTGATAAGCGGCAGGGGCCACAGTTTGCGAGAACAGCTGTTAGAGACTCTCGTTTGGATTACTCCGACAATGCTACCATCCTAGCTTCAGGTAGTTGAACCAGGCGCGGCAAATAAATCTTTCCGCCACTTTTGCCTTTCCCTGCGTCTAAGTTTGGCTTGTCCCTCTAGCAATGCTTCCCACCAATCACGCTTGGGGTTTTGTGTTTCGTCACGATACATTGGTGGACCACTCCTCTATGGTCTTGCCCAGTAGAATCTTGATTATTGGCACAAGGGAATCTCCGAGGGCCTCTGTCCCCATGAAACTAGAAGGTATCGACTAAGAGTTTGTATGAAGTAGGAAGTCCATCGTAGTATTCTAGCAATAGCAACATCTGTGGCCCCGAGAGCAAGCACCGAGGCACGCAAGCAGTTGATTCCCCTTAATGTGGGAGGTAGGTCAATAGCCAGGCAAGCTAAGTACGGATGACGAACATATAATTATCATAAATAAAGAGATCTCGTCGACCAGGAATTCTTTCGGCCTAGTTGCAGATAATGGCGGAATTGATAGTGTATCCGCCACCCTGCCTCCCGTCTCTAAACTTATATAAACCCCTTTACACCTTTATGACTATCTTCTACGAGACCTCAAAACCGCCGCATATAAGGCATCCAGAGCACCCTAGTTTCTTTGCTACTGGAACGGCCATATATAAAACTACTGCACCTAAAGAACGCATGTGTGGACCTCGCGAGCCAGCTCACGTAACGTCGGGCAGCGCCGAAAACCCGGTTGCTGAGCCCCCGGTAAGTCTAGTTTTCTTACTCCCACCTCTCTCACCAGAGCGCCGTTAAAGACATCATCACTAACTGGTAATTCTGCCCAGGTCAGATTCTTGCGCCCGTCTGGGAGAAGGAAGACCACTGTCCCACCAGCCTCCCAAGATATCGGTTCGAGAGTTCTACGCACCCCCCGGTATTCTGTTACCTGCCGATCTGCCATTCGTTTGGTCTTCTCGGGAAAGTTCTCATTGATCTCTGGTGGCGCTCCAGACCGTTGCTGCTTCTTCCATCTCTGCAGCCGCTTCCGCGCCCGTCTAGGTCAGAACGACCATGACCTCGTCTTCGCCGCCACAGAACCCCTAGACTTCTGGCAGATGCTCCTTGCTGTCTATCCGCCTCGACCTTGGTTCAATTTTCACCGCGTACTAGGTATCCTGTTCGATATCAAGCTTTTCAAGCAGTCCTCCGAGACAGCGCCTTACCAGAGAGTGCATGCCATCCTGCACGCAATCCCACAGGAGTGACGTGGAAATGGTTGCTCCCCCGACACATCGTTGGTAAATCTATCGCATCCAGAGCCTGAGATGCTCGAGGCTATACGCATTTATGGCGACTCGAAGGCACACGAACTCGGCACCTTGCTCTTGACGATCGAGTATTACATGGAGGTGACCACGCTGGTCCACCCTCGCGCAGAAAGCAACCCGATTCCCAGAAATCCCTAGCGGCCTTGACTGACTGGGCCGTAGCTGCAGGAGATCGTCCCACGATTGGGAAGGCCAACATACATTAGTTACGTCAGGAGTGCGTGCCGGCCGCCAAGCTGACCAAGCATTCCCTAGTTAGCTCGCGGAGCCGGAAGCCTTCAACCGTTGAGGCTCAACGGTCCGGACCGTCCGGTCAGGACGGGTCCGACAAGCGGGAAAAGGGAATAATTGCCCGGGCGCCTGCCGCTTTGCCGAAATGACCAAGACCGGGGGCCCAGCCACGCCCAGCGACGGACGGCGCTGGGCCCTCAAAATAGAAGGAGCGGGCCACCGGCCGTCGTGCGCTTGATTTTTAAGAGCGCCAGCCAGCGCTACGAGGTTTTCCTCAGCCCGGGCGCCGGCGGTCGGGAGGGAAAGGTCCGCCCCTACGTAGTTCATCCCGGGATGTGCCATGCGGATCGAAGCGAACCAGCCCCGGAATCCATGAGGAATCATCTTCGGCGAGGAACCATAGCTAGTCATATAGCCTACTGACGACTCATTTCCCCGCGTGCCCCGGCCATTACCGACTGGTCCGTTCCCTTTACGAGCCCCCAACATGCATAAGGAGGTGGGTAGATCTTACGGATAAGGATGACACACGGCAAGCAGCTGAACGGACAACGGACGAATATTCAGTTAACACCCAAGCATTGTCTCGGATATGGGGCCGCAGCGTTCGTATGATTTAGATGTGCTTGTCTTGGGTTGGGAGACGCGAAAGGGTTCTAGCGAAGCGCTGATGCATAGAAGAGAACATGCGGCGACCATACAGCGGCAGCAGCGTGAGGATACGGCTAAGCCTCTTGTTCTTAGACCGCAGCACCCCAACAACCCCGTTGCACGACAACCATACGGACGACGACGGACCAGCAGCTCCATAGCCTGAGTCGAGAAGTGCGGAGTTCTTACCGATGCAAACCATCATCCCCGAATCACGAGGCACGATCTCGTGAGGATTAGCGAAAGAGGAAGACTTTATCACCAGACACATCTATTACGGTCTATCGGGTATGAAGTATGCCAAAGCGCTAATAACAGCAGCGGCCGTATAACCCACAACATGACCAAATGACCAGCCAAGCCCGACCACATCATGCATATCGTGCCACATACAAAAGAGGGGGGTGGGGGGAGTTCGGGAACAAGTTTATCAAAAGAACCCCTTCACCCCACAAACGAGATAGATCGGTATAAGGTCCCCATCCAAACCGCAAACTACTTACACAAGGTGGGCTGGCTAGGCTCTAGAACAGCTCAATCAAAATGTTGACTTCCCTCTAAACGCCTTTTCTCAAATGCTAAATACCAAACATCCCAGAGCAAATCAGCATGACCGGGACCATGTGCTGGTTATCCTGGCCAGTTCGGGGGCATAACCATCAGGCGGTCCGACCAGACGACTATGATTTCCCGCCGCCAACGAAACCAGGGAGGGACTTCCATGTCCTCTGGTCAGGCAACTTCACACGGCCGAAATTCTCGTCGAGATCGAGAATGATCTTCAGGGCGTTTCGGCTTCGAGCATGTGGCGAGGCGACGTCCTTCTCGTGGAGCGTGGAGACGACCTCAGCAACGCCAGTATGCACTGTCTCCGCCTCGGACCTGCCAGGTAACGGCAGCACGCTTTGGAGGACTTCGTAAGCCGCCAGTGTGAAACCGAATTGAGGGGATGATCGGAGGACACGAGCCGGGCCGCCCTTGAAGAAGGCAGTGATGCCTTCCTCCTTGAAGATGGTCTTTGCGGCGTGTCTCAGACCAGTGTAAGTGGTATCCCCCTTACGGGCTTCGACTTGGAGTCTCGTCTTGATCACATCGCAGGGTGTGGTGAAATAGGCCGCAGGCATACCGGCAATGGCACCAGCGGTGAGTAACTGGAGAATGCCAAGCTTCTTCGTAGGGGACTCGCCGAACATATCCTTCTTCAAATGGCTATACGTGGGGAAGTAAATAGCAGAGAACGGCACGTCACGGAGCAGACACGCCGATGCGCCCTTATAAAGGCCCGCAAGACCGAGGTTCTTAACAATCCACATAGCGGAGCGCTTCTGGGCATCCCCGGCGGCTTTGGCAACTTCGCCCTGGACCTGGAGACGAATCTTGACAATTTCAAGGGGGTTCGTGAAGACCTAGGGGATGTGGTTAGCAGGCGCATCTCGGTTTCCTATCGAGAAAGTTTCATCTTCACTTACGACTTGGCAAGCACCCGCTGTACCGCCAGATAAGACTTCGTGCTGCCACTTGATCTCACCGGTGTTCTTGTCGGTAAGGAAGCCACGGGCAAGGTCGTTGACAGTGAGCTTGATAGCCTTCTCTGGCGCAACACCAACCAGCTGAGGAAAGACACCCGAATATAGACCACGTACACCCTCGTTCGTTATAACTTTCCTGAAACAGTCGACCGAGTTCTTGTAGAGTCTCTGTCCAGGGTCAGCACCACGCTGGTTCTGCATACGCGTCTTGACCAGGTCAATGGGGTAAACCATGAAGGCGCCGAATGCACCAGCTAAACTGCCCAGAGTGAAGTTGTAAGCCGACTCGGCAGTCTGACGAAGTATGCCTTTTGACCTCGATTTTGCCTGAGCGAGGACTTGATTCTGCTCGGTAGAGACTCCCCGGTTCCTCCAAGAAGGGTCAAGGACCTTGGCGAAATCCGCCAGACCGAGTCTGCCAGAAGGCTCATCCAAACTAGCAAAGTGAAAGAGAATGTCTGCCTCCATAGGGGTGAACATGGAAAATCTAGTGATCTTGGCTGCCTCGTTAAGGAACTCGTTTCTAGTGATTTTTCCATCTGTGCTCTTCTTGCAAGCTCGGCGAATGATGAGCTCGACCAGATCCATCTCCTTGATCATATTCTGGAAGGCTCTGACGTTGGCATAGGTGATTTTGCTGCTAGTCGAGATGTTGCACAACGTCGTAAGGTTTTGCAAGAGGTGATCAGAGAGCTTGTGCTTTGCTGTCTCAAGAATAATGCGCCTAAAGTCTTCCGGCTGGATGTATCCGTCGCCATCCTTATCGAACAGCAAGAAAGCCTGGCGAATGCGCTCGCCTTGGAGGCCACGTAACATTTGCGAGAACTCAGGATAGGTCAGGGAGTGGCGTTTCTTCTTGTCGCCCATATAGAGCTTCGCCCACTCGCAGTCCCAGTCGAAAGGGATGGTATCAGGCCCCTTGTTCAGCTCATACAATCGGCGGAAGTCGTCGTACTTAACACTGCCGACGCCTTCAACATCAAAAAGACGGAAAGCGATCTCATATTCTGCATCGGGTTTGATAAGGATGTTCTCAAATGCTGCCCATTCACTGATTGTAACCTTGCCAGTCCCTTTGCGATCAGCGACTTGGAAAAGGAGGCCATACTGTTCCCGCTTGATCTTTCCCTATAACAGACGACCCGTGTAAGCAATTGCCATGCCGCCGGGTTTAACACATAGTAGGAAATGCTTACATGGTCTTCGTCGGTAGGCGCGATCGCATCAATGAACTCTTCCG
This sequence comes from Monosporascus ibericus, assembly GCA_004154915.1. Taxonomy (NCBI): domain Eukaryota; kingdom Fungi; phylum Ascomycota; class Sordariomycetes; order Xylariales; genus Monosporascus; species Monosporascus ibericus. The sequence continues at coordinate 40,599 of QJNU01000305.1, forward strand.
GGCCCATGTACAGCTCCCCCGTCGCTTCATCCTTTTTAGCATTCTTGTAGAAGGAGGCGCGGTGGGAAGCTGAAAGCATGACAGGCTCCTCAGTGCCCAGGAGGCTCTCCTTAACAACCTCCTTGACAGTCTCCGTAGTGGATGATTCCTTCGCCATTTTGAGGCTAGCAGTAGCGCTCGATCGGGGGTCAAGAGAAGGGGTTGCAGATTCTCTTCCGGAGGGAACGAGCGACAGGTGAAACGGAGAGGCGAAGCGCGACCGATCGAATTTCTGGGGTGATCTTCGCGGAGACGACCAGGAAACGACCGAGTGGCAGCTCGGTCTACAGGTGATAGCCGGCCTTTCGTGCCAGGAACTAAAAGTGGTCGGGAAATCGGTGATCCTCCCAGGTTCCGGCAGGAAGCGGATACGGACACAATAGAAATATGACGAGGCGCACACAATGCGAAGAAAAAGAAGGGCAGTAATTACATCAGCTGAGACCTAGCACAGCTAATCCAACTCCTGAAGGCAGAAAAGTGAAGGCGAAGGGGAATTGAAAGGGGATTGACGTGCGGAAAGGGCTGTACGAGCTCTTGGGAAAAAAAAAATGACTGGCCTCCTTGCCGAAGACCAAAAATATCGCGAATTTTCTCCAGTGACACCGACCACGGTGCATTAAGTCCGATCACACAGCCTCTTAATCCTTGAAATGGAAAAGGGCTGATCCTAAGACTTGGGTCTCGGACGGTTGGCCAATCAACGTCCATCAGTAGCTGTCATTTTGCATGGCAGCTTCAGGAGATATGTTCATCCCATGCCGATGCCGCAATGAGGCCCCTTATCGTTATCGTAATCGCCTATCAGGAGGGCACGGATCTTATAGCTTCCCCATAAGCATGCTAGATGGAGACGCTAGCCCAGTTCGGGAATAACGTCCCCATTGCATGTTCTGGGGTCCCCGCGTTCCTGACGATCGGGGTTGCCCTGTCCATGAACCTGTTCTGCTATGAGGTCAAGAGCACATCATCGAACCCATCCGACCTTCGTGGCTGTATGAAGTCTTCGTCTCGTGACGAAAGTCATATGTTACTGGTGCTGCCTCAGACCGCCGGGAAACGGCTGTGGACATCATTGTGTTGGCAGTGTAAGTTGGGAGCTGCTTGAACACTTACATTTATTCTGGCATGTCCCGTGCGTTAAGAAGAGGGGAAGTAGACACATGAGAGAAAGACATTCCCAGTCCTCCGAAAGTTCAGAGAAGTCTGCCGCCTTTACCTCTGCGACGTTTTCCTGAGTAGATGTTGCATGCTGATACTCCATTGTTCGGCTGGCTCTGGATTCACTGGTGTGAAGGTGCCGTCCAGCTACGAGGACAGCGCAGAGATAACCTTGCAATTCATGAATCGCAGAAGAAGGCCACTCAGTGGATAAATACCGTAAAAGAGGACGAAAGGACGCCGATGCCTAGCTAGGTGTGGCCCTGCGGTTCAGGCACCCTTAAGGGCTTGTCCTATTATCTGCGCCAAGTCGGACGCTGTTCTCGGCAGATCTATGATCGTCAGATCGCAGCGTCTGAGCTTCCCGTTGCAGCAGTGGAGAACGTGGGTAAACAGCACCGCCTATGTATGAAAACGAGGGGGGAACGCATGGTTCGTTCGATACCCCTTAATTAGTCTGTTCGGTATCATTGCCAGAAAGCTAGTCTAAATAATTTTCGCACTAGGACAAAGGTGTTGTCACGCATAAAAAGGGTGCAAATGCGAGATCAATGCAAAGAGGCGTACCGTCCGGGCGACCAAATCGAAAGGTGGATAACGTGAAGTACTTAGTTGAAGAACCACTCCATCAAGCTTACATTCTTCCTAACACTATTATTTCCGTTGGATTATTGCCTTGCTTAAACCGGGTGCGAATATAACTTTGTTACGACTATGCGAATAGATCCCCGGCTTCCCATAAGTACCGACAAGTAGCACTCGTCTGCCCTGTCATTACACGGTGGAGATAGAGACATTAGAAACCGGCTGCATCTATATCATTACCCCGGGAAGTCACCGACCAGATACTTCGACTGAGCATAGGAGTAATTCATGGTAGGGATATTCCACTAGACATGGACAGACATAAGCTAGCTTTCTTATTCTCGCGCAGGCATCGAGCTCGAGATCTGCTTTAAGGGACTTGTAGGAAGGTCCACGCAAGCTGGCTATGGTGCACCAACAGCCCGGTTTATGTGGCCATGGAAAAGGTGCTCCCAATTGAATATATGAGACGGAATTAACGTCACCGCTGAGGTCCAGCACCTCTTCCTGAACCGGACGGAATAGAACAGAAGTCAATACCCAACCCCCAGCGTCTCAACCTTTAATGCAGCCTGGCCCATCACATACAGCCATTGAAGCACCTGAGCCTGCCGATTCCCTTTCCCCAATGTGCCATTCATTCCTGGGGCCCGGACGCCGGTGTTCCATCCGTTAGAACGGGGTATTATAACGCCGCCACTATTCTAGGAAAAGGTATTACATTTGAGCAAGGACTTTCGTCAGCGCTCGAGTTATCCAATTAGTGAGTTTACCAGGTGCAAGGTCCTCTGGCTGAGCGCCTATTCTTCCAATCAGTCCGCCATCTCTCTTTTTCTTCGCCATAGTTGTCACCCCCTAGGCGGCGCCCCTCAGCCCAATTCGGCCGTTGTCCTGGCTATGCCGTGGGTGGGGATCGCAGAGGTTGACCGACGTACGTCTCGCAAGGCCCTGCTCTGAAGGAGAAAACCAGGTCTGGCCCAGCGGCGGCGTTGGCAGTACCATGTCAGCATGCATACTACCTACCTCCTTCCTGTGAACCTCGCCGCTCCGGGCGCCGCCGCCGAGGGACTAGCGCGAATCTGCGCTCGTATCTTCCAAATCATCATCTCGTACTTCCGAGACCCTGGACATCCATTGCGAGAACCTGGTACCCTGCGTCTTTCTCGCAAGCGTTCCGGCGTGGGATTGCGTCCGTGACGTGCCGCTGCCTTTCGTATGCCCCTGCTAAATATCCTGCATCATGTTGCCTTCAGGACCCGAACTCGGCATCTCGCTCGAGCCATCCGTCTTCGTCTTCCGGCGAAGATAACTGAACAGGTGGAACTCGTCGCTTTGGTCGTCCGGTGATCGGAAGTCTCTCATTCCCAGAGCTCGAAGTAGCGGGCGCATGGTTGCCAAGCTGGTAGCTATTATCGCTACTCCCGGTTCGATTAATGTCCAAACCATGGGCTCAGTCCCAGAATCTGATTAGGTCGCGGGTAAGTCCTTTCGGTTATTCACCAGTCTCTCAAAGTAAAGCAACTTGTGAGACATCATACAGAACATTGAAAGATTCTTTCGACTTACACAAGATATCCAAGGTATCTGTGAGGTTGGTCAGGTAGTGGATGCGAACAATAGTAGCAATGCTGGCGAAAATCCCCAGGCCCAGAACCAGCGTCACATAGAGCTTCGCTTCGGTAGTCATCTTGACTTTCCAGATCATCGCGATAGGAAGCAGAGCGTACAACCAGTCAGATACGATATTCTGAGCGCTGAGGGCATAAGCGGCGCTTACAATCGCGTCAGCCGAGACGCAATGCGCTTCGGGGTAGTGATCGAGGATGGTATAGTCCCATTGTGCTTCCACGGGGTTGCATTGAAATATGCTCCAGACAAAGAGCGGAAAACTCGTGATGCTGACAATGATCATGCTGATGTAAAGTGTGTACCGATATCTCCTTTCCACTGCGATACGGAGGAGGAAGATCGCTACGCTCAGTTTGATGAGCCACATGTTGAGCACGTAGGTTGCCGTGGCCAAGGCTTGGTATTTCAACGCCTGTATTTCTCGGTACTGACTGAGCGATTTGTTGTGCCGTCCCAACCCATAGTGGCCACCCCTAAGAATGAACGAGGACGATAGGGTGAAGTTTAACTAGAAGACGAGCTGTATGAGCTTGTTGCCTTGTCATCGAGCTTGCATCTGATAATGATATACCTGAGCAAGCACCAGTATCCAGTCATCCGCTCGCAATGCTTTGACCAATATCCCGCGCACATATCCTCGCAAGCTGACCGAGAACCAGCTCAAACAGAGCATAACAATGGCGGTGTCTACAAGGGCACGGCCATTATAGTCCGTCGACGCATTCGGGTCCTGAGCTTCCATCGACTGAAGCTTTCTGAAACGCGAAGAGAGGGTGGATATTACGAAGAAAGGAGCTAAGAAGAGACACCTGGGAAAACCATAGGTAGAGCCTTCGGGGACGGTCTTTAGAAGGCACCGTTAGCTATGCACGACCATCCTTGACTGCTCAGCCGCTCAGCAACCATAGCTGTCTCGTGGCGAGAACGATAATCATGACGGAGAGCCAGCCCAGAGGACCAAATCTCCGAGCATAAGGAAAGGCACATCACATATAGCCGCAGGTAGCTGAGCCAATCTGTTCGACTAGGTCCCGGCGATGTTCCCGAGTGAACCATGAGCCGATCATCAGTGCCATTCGTCTAGTAAGTAAGCATATTCGCCAGTTCGATGATTCCAGTAACCCGGGGCGGCCAGCGACGGGCTAGGCACCAGAGACGGCAATACCGTAGGGGCGCCTGGGAAGCATCACCTACAGGGATTAACGCTACCACTTTGATTAGGAGCTATTGGAGTAGTTTTAAAAGGCTGGTAGCGTTATCACCCTGACTGCGAACAGAGCAAGCCGTAACCACAGCGGCTAGAGTATTGACCATATGGAAGGGAGCCACATGGTTTCCGTTAGGAATCGGTCTAATTGGTCAGTAATGTCTACTTTTCTTGAACACAGACCAGAAATGCGCTTGCCAGTTATGGCTGCGCTCTATTCTAGGTCGGGAAGATAGGTTGCGTACACTTAACACAGCCTTAGGAAGCAGTTCGGAAATTTTCAGAAGATTATTTTTCTGGTCCGTGCTCCCCTATCAATACACAACTTGCAGGTATTCTTCGTTAGTCACCTCCACTCGATCACCATATGCCGTATGTGACAAGATTGTAAGCTCGAAAAGAAATCATATGGAATATACGTTGGCATTTCGGCCAAGATCGATCTTCGTCACTTGCGATAGCGGCAAACACTGGCAAAACTATCAGAGCATGTGTTACTCCCATACCAATTTGTATGAGATTCTCTGATCCTACGGTGGACCCGGTGGAGGTAACTAACAAAGAATATCCCTGGAAGTTGTAAGTTCGACAGAAGTGGAGCTGCTTTTGCTGGTGTTCCCATTGTTTTCAGTTTTGATGCAGTCGAGCGATATTAGCCGTATGGCATTCGGCTCCATTCAGTCGCGTTTATTTTTGATATGACTGAATTGTTACCATTTTCGATAATATATCCCTTTTCGTTATGCTTATGCTATCTCTGACCTTCCTAAACGTGAAACTATTTAGACCATAAAGTAAGGTTACGGCGGTTAATGGCTACGAAGAAGTCCGCAACGAGCTTCTGCCGCTAATAGCGGCGCGTTTCCGTATTGCGGCTATGGTTATTGACGATTACTACCACAAGATCGTAGAGTAACAATCCCGGAAGTCTTAATTTACAACGTACTAATGATTTATAGTAGGAAACCCGGCTCAGGGCTAGGACTAGGGCTCATAATGCAGCCCGTACATTACCAACAAGCAGTTCCCGAGCGTTCGAAAGTAGTTAAATCTGAAGTGGGGAGATTCAGATAAAGAATGAGCACTATTGGTCAAGACCTGCCAAGAAGGACTAGCGATTCCCAGCGAAAAGAATGTGGAAATAGCTGGCTATAGATATGTAGCTAGTGCTGAAAGGTTCCGAACTACAACCTTAGTTGGGGATGATCAAAACCATCCGTGATCATTGCCAACCCTATTATGACACGGTTTATTACTGCAAGCAGCAAATGACGCTCACAATAACATTGGAATGACTACCCGATTCTCTCCAAGACATGCATACTGCCCGCGAGTCGCTGCCTATCAGGGCTCGGTCATGACGGCGCAAAAACCGCCCTATATTCGGATCTAGCCATGCGTCACCAGCCCGGGAAACATCTCAGTACTCGACCAACGATCAACCACGTCGTATGAAGCACGTGGCACCGAACGACTATCCCGAAACCTGATTCCCTGTCACTCTCCCTCACTACTGAGGCTGTTATAGCCTACAAAACAATTGAGCGACCCAGGTAGATCAGAGTCCTTGCAGATACTGGCTTCCGTGAGTATACCAAGGGATTGCGCGATGAGCCCCGTCTCGTGAAATGATAGGCATTCTATACTGAGTACCAGGCTTTTAGTTTAATAGCCCAGTCTTGTACCATCCACGGCCAGTTGGATAAATCTCCTCTTCAACCTCTCACGATATCAAACTAGAAAAGTTAGAATTGGCGGGGAAATATCTATTAAGGACATTATACTTGCCCCTACGACATAGTATGTCGACAGGTGAAAGGGCTTGAAAGGGTTTTGATTGGGTGGCCTTAGTATTGTAAGGATCAGTGTCCCTACGCATTATTGGAAAAAGTACTCTAGTTCGCACCAAGATCTTAAAAGAATCATTACGACTTGCCGACATGGCAATATTTTCGCGATTTTGACCGTCATTGACATACTGAATTCCCATTTCGTTAGCAGTTCGAGGTATTGTCCGTGGGGGCGCGAACGCTTGAAGGTTCGTCGCTTCGTCCGCCCACTCCTACTGCAGCGTCACGTTTGAGAGGGAGAAAGGAAGGCTTGCCGCCACCGCCGTTTAAAATCCGTGGAAGCTCATCGTCGTAGCGAGGGCTCAGGCTGTACGCAAAGGTGTGAGGTAGCCTGACTGCGGGTTCGGCTGGCGAGGAAGTTTGCCGTGGATTCGGTAGTAATACCAGAAGTCTGACCGCGGACTCGGTTAGCAGGGAAGTCTGACTGAGGGTTTAGTTAGCGCTGATGGTGGATTCGGTTAGCAACGAGAGGTCTGATAGGAAGGCACAAGTCCTTACCCAGGGCAACGGACGTTGATAGAAGGTATAAGTGCCTACCCCGGGTAACGGAGGCCTGAATGAAAGGCACAAGTCCTTACCTAGGGCAACGAGAGGCTTTGGAGTGAAGCCTAAGTCCCTCCCTAGGGTACCCGAAAGGCTTGACCAAAGGCACAAGTTTGGCTGGAGGTTAGCAATGGAAACCGAAGCATTGGCGCTTCGCGCGAAGAAAAGTATTACCGAGACGTCAACAGAGTTATCAGTGAGGGAGCGAAGCGATCGCTGGGGACTCGAAGGAAGTTACCCCCCGAAGGCAAGGAAGCAGAAGCTACGAGAACCTTGCAGTCGATTATCGAGGTTACGAGTGACGAAGTATAAGTTACATATACACGAAGCATATGACGGTGCGAGAGGCCCAAGGTACGGCACTGGGCATAGGGAACGAGTGGAGGACCAGTTACTTGGAAGATTACATATAAAACATTAGGTCACATGGGGGCGCCGTGATGGATTTTTAAGCGCAGCCTGAAGGCTTGTGGGCGCCATCGAGGTCTGAACGGCTTCATGGCAAATCTGGGGGCCATGAGGGCCCGTCGGGGGGGTGAAAGGGCTTTAATTGGGTGGCCCTAGGATTGCAAGGATAAAGTGGTTAACAGGCTATATGTGGCCGCCCCCACGCACTATTGGGTTAGAATGAGTTAGTTTGCACCCATACGCTAAGATTTGCAATGCTTTGCCAGCATTACAAAGACATAAGGTCGCAGACTGTCTTCATAATAACTGGCTGCTCCATACGCCACGATACGATATCTCGGAGACGAGTACATCCCCATACGCGGCGCCCGCCCCCGTACATCGACCCCACCGAACAATACTTACTCAACCAACCGACTGGCCGACCAACTAGCCAAGCACAGAGGAACGTGGGGATGCCTGCGCAGCCACCGTCTAGCTATCCGTCTGAGGTGAGATTGAAGAAGCGCGTTAAGACGGGCAGCCCCCCAATCCAACTGTTGAACGTAGGACAGAGATTTCGGAAAGTTCTACGTGCTTGTATATGCTGGAATGCGTGCATGGCACATCCCCTGTTAGCTTAGGGGTGTCCTTCGTGCGTCCCTGTGTGAAATGCATACGAGTGATGTGCATGCGCATTCACAGGTACATCCCTATGTCGGTAGAGCAGCATTAAGCAACCATGAACTCCAATCAGTGGTGCTGGAAACTCAAAAATGGGGAGGGGGTCAGGATGTTCTGTGGGCACGGTTCCTATTGGCCGGAAGCCCGTCTCGGCGGACTATTCGGGAAGGAGAAGTGTCCCCGCTTCGGGCTTCCAACTGCCCATCGCGGATATGCCACACGCATCCAACGTTAAGGGCGCACGATCATTTCACGTAAATATTGCTGCTCAACGGCCCAAAGATATAGAGACGGAAGCTAAAGATCTCAACAAGACGTACGTCTTGTATATTCATAGACCAATGGGACTTCCCATCATGATGAGGCATACCAAATATGCGACATAAGACCTGTGTGTTCTCCAAGCCACCTATTTTGTCCCGTCCCGTTCCCGCTATGAGCGCAGTCTACATGTAATAGCCCATTAAATCAAGAAACCCATGGGATATCTCTACAGCCGTGAAGAAAATGTACGGCGGTCCAACGTCGACAGCCCTATTAAAGCAACCTTTTAACTCCGACCATGATTTTAAAAAGGTTCTCTACCACCCACACGTGGAGGATACGGTAAGCCCATTGCCTGAGGGTGTCACATACCCTTGAGCGGATCGTAGACCCTATCCTTGATGTACTTGGTCAAGTCGACGTCGCCCCATTCTTCCCACTCGACCCATTGCGCCTCGGACAGCTCGCTGACGCCTTCTCTGCGTGCGGCCTTCATGACTTCGCGGGCGACTACGACGCTGGCTTCTCGGACGCGCTCGATGTTCGGATAGATGAGACCCTTGTAGACTTCCTCGGCGTTGAGAGACTCTGCTAATGCGGCGGCCGCCGTGTAGACCATCTCGTCGGTGACCTTGTTCGCCTTGGCGAGGATTGCTCCTAGGCCCAGACCGGGGAAAACGTAGACGTTGTTGCCCTGGTTCGGCCAGTATGTTACTGCGTGCTCGCCAGACTTGACGGCGAACGGCGAGAACGGCGAGCCGGAGGCAAATATGACCGTGCCGTCTGTCCACTGAACCGCTTGCTCGAACGTGCACTCAGCCTTGGTCAAGGGGTTGCTGAGAGGGAAGAGGATGGGTCGCCGGTTGACTCCTGCAGACTCGACCGATGCCTTCAGTGCCCGGACAACTGACTCGGTGAAGACGCCGAAGGTGGCCGTCAGACCGACCAGAGCAGACGGTCGGACATACTCAATAACCTCTTCAAGAGTACGGAACTGATGGCCGTTGTTATCCGTTCTGGCAAAGTACTTCTTGTGCTCGGCCAGTTTGTCGCCCCGGTCTGTAGTCACAAGGCCCTTGGTGTCAACGAGCCAGAACTTGTCCTTGGCCTCCTTTTCTGACAGGCCGCGACGGGTGTAGTACTCGACAAGCTGCTTTGCAACACCAACACCGGCAGAGCCGGCACCCATAAAGACAAGACGTTGCTCCTCGATAGGTACACCAGACAGATTCACAGCGCCGATATAACTATCAGGGAGGTTAGCACGATATCCGGTGGGGGGCTTGGTAAACACCAAAACAACTCACCCTGCCAAGACGACGGCACCGGTTCCTTGAATGTCATCATTGAAGCACTTGTGCGTGTTACGATAGCGGGCGAGATAGTTAAACGCCTTCTCTGTCTCGAAGTCCTCGAATTGTGTGAGCATGTTAGGATAGACGTCGGCAATGGCCTCCATGAATTCATCCATGAACTCTTGCTGGACCTGGGGTGAGGGGCGCCGGGCCCGAAGACCGAGATACAACGGGTCCTTCAGGTTGGTCTCGTTATTGGTACCACAGTCTAAGACAATGGGGAGAGTCTTCTCAGGGTGAATTCCCGCAGCCCCCGTGTACAGAGCGAGTTTCCCAATCTGGTAAGTGTGTCAGCTACGAGTCGCAAGATTGGTTGAGTGATCGAGCAGCCGCTAGACTGGTTTGGTTGGGGAAAACTTACGGAAATGCCCACACCGTTAACACCAAGATCACCCAGACCCAAGATACGGGATCCGTCTGTTACGACGCAGATCTCGGGGTTAGGGTAAGGCCAGTTCCGTAGGATGGTCCTGATCGACTTCCGTTGCTTGATCGAAATGTACAATGCCTCAGGCCTGGTGTAAAGCGTCGAGTATTGCAGACACACATCACCAATTGTCGGAGTATAGACTAAAGGCATGAGTTCTCGAACATTGTCGATGAGAACTCGATAGAACAGATCAAGATTCTGGCTCTTGAGGCTCGACAGGTACAAGTACTTGTCGATGTTCGTTTGCCTCGAGTTGATCATCTTCATGCATCTTGCGACCTGAGTCTCAACATTCTCCATGGCATGGGGTATCAGACCCGTCAAGTTCTTGGAGATGCGCTCATCAGGGGTAAACGAGAGGCCTTGTGAGGTTCTTGTTAGCATCGACATGTTGTGGGGTGGCACTCAGTAGCAGCCGGTGTAAGGGAAAAAGGAGAGGAGAAAAAAGGACAGGGGAGATGGGTTAGTATAAGTATGGAAAGTAATAAGCACCTTTATTCCAGAGAGGTTCACGTAGGACCTGGTAACCAGAGGCGGCGGCCTTGGAGACATATTCTGTGTTGCCAAACTGTTGAACCTCGGCGTAGTGATCCTGGGCGTACCCTCTGAGACCGTCGAGAGCGGCCATTTTCATTTGTTCTTGTATAGCGTGGATGTCAACCGCGGACATTGGGTTAAACGCAGACTGCCTCCGACTTAAAGAGAGCGACAAACGTTTGTTGGAAACAGAAGAATGAGAAGACCGGCCAGAAACCACCGAAGCGGCCGGGGATGATGAGCGTGGGGTAGATATGTCAGAGTTGGCTGTGCTGTATGTAGTAAACGCCATCGGACTCTTGGGGCTAGGTCGATGCAGCCCCGAGAAGGATTTGGACGTTGGGTATCCGTTCCTGGGGTTGTAGGTGCTAGTGCCGGGAGTACTGGACGTTGAGGTACTATAATTATTATTAGTGGTCCTGCGGGTAATGCTGCTAGGTAATAGACCGGAAGCCGACGGATAATGTTCGGGAAGGTGAGCAAAGTGGCCGAGGTGGAACTGCCGGTTTTGATGGTGACGATGGGTTGGAACAATAATATTGTCTTGACGACGACGGATACTACCTGTAGTATGCGCGTTGGTTCGATTCGTGCCGATCAACCTGGTTTGCCCGACTGCAAGTCTTCCAGGAGTCGTCTGGATGATGAGAGGTGCAAGCGGGCACCTTATTAATATCGAGCCATGAGGCAAGTTGATCACCCCTGTTCGCGGCGCCCCTCTGGTACCAAAACTCGACGCCATTGGAGAAACGCCGGATGCGACAAGGGGTTAGAAAGAGAAGTTTCGCTACGGTTTCATGGCGGTAATCAACAACCAACCTCGATATTCTTTGTGGATAAATCACAGCTTGGCTCATCAGGGTGCATAATCATACCTGGACTGTTATGATTTCTAGGTACGGCTGTCTCGCCGTAAGGTTTGGTCAGCAATAGTAATAATAATGACTGGTGTAAAATGCTCCCAAGGGCTCCTTTGCCAAGGGCTGTGGGAAAATTGGAGTCTTCGGAGTTTAATGGGGATCGGGATCTCGAAGGTCGATGGGAAAGTTTTGCTCTAGGGCTAGTATACAATTCAAGAAGTGCCCCCTCCAAACACTTGATATTTCGAATTTATGGGCGCCCAACGGAGCATCCAATCTCCGAGAATTTTTCTTCTTCAATTTCTTTTACTCGTCATCATCCAGATAACCTGGGTAATTCTACTATGTACATAGGAAAAAATTGTTGAGGCCCATCGAATACCGTAATACATGGATATGATACGAGCAAGGATGGCCGATGCTGGTGTTAGGTAATAGGTACCTATGTAGGTAAGAACTTACAGAGCTGCGGTCTCTAAGGTAGGTACTAGGTAGGTAGAAAGCTATTGCTTACCTCGGCTACTTCGCCATTGAACCTTGAAAACCACCTTTCGCTCGTTGAAGTTTCTGAAAGTTTTGGGATATACATACGAGGTAGGTACTGTAACACTAGGACGACAGATATATTACCACCTACACAATCCCGATATGCGATGGTCAAATGCTATAACCATTACATGTGGTATCGTCATCAGCAATCACTGCAGCAAAACAATACCTAGTGTAACACCACACTGTGACCATGCCAGTACGCTTTTACAAGCCTGACCTTAAGCTAAAAGCTCTGGAACGTCTCCTGGCAGGGATGGCATTGGCGGCCAAAAGCCACCAAACGGGGTCTCATCAGATTCTCCAAGTTTGAAAAGAAGACGGCCCCTTGGTAGCTTCGTGACCGTCCGAACTTTGATCCGCTCCTTTTCGAAGTTTTACTCTAACGTCGCTCTAATAAACAACGACGAGGTACTGTAGTAGGATCTTTCAAGTCTCTTGAAGATGCGGCGAAGTCGTCAAGGGTACTTACTTAATGCATTACAGAGCCCTGATAATAATGCTGATAAGAAACCATGCATGTAAAGGTAGGATTCTGTTGGAATTCCAACGTGCGACCAACGCCCCGAGAAGTAGAATTCATCCGATCTCCAATCCGATTTTCGATTACAATGCATGGGGCCAGCTGGTCCCACCGAGCCCGTCATCCCAACGATGGACAGGGGCATGCTGCAGCACGGTACCAGCCTGAAGACGACTACCTACCAGTAGGTAGCGGTAGCGGTTCGCATTTACGAAGCACGCCTTCGTCATTCAACGGATTTCGTCAGCGGTTGCATTACCATTGTCCGCTACTTGTACTCGCTTCTTCTGTACACATTAACGTTGACATGTTCCCAAGGATGTCTTCATGATGATCATAGGCTGACTCGTCCGAATGTTCCGTTCCAAACTACGGCCAATCGTCAGGTCCCACTGGCTTCCCAAACATTGAAAAGCCAAGTTCCTCCAGCTGCAGCCTCAGGACCTCTCCATTTCCTGCATACACGCACGTACGTACGCATGTAGCACTATATAAGCCCCGATGGAAATGGGGCTTATTTAGATCCTAGTCCAGCTCCCGGCGGCGCACGCGACTCCTGGGCAGCTTCGCAGGCCTTGCAGAGACGTGGCGCCCCTCTCTGACCCGAGTTCTCCCGACTTCCGCCTTGCTTAGACTAGCCCTACCTGGTGTGACTCCGGCCGGACCTCCACAACGCTTCTTCATGCGCCACCGGAGCGGGTGAAACTGGGAACCCCCCGATTCTGATACAGCAAGTTCCACCCACCTCAGGAGACTCCCCACCACCCTCAGACGTCTTGACGCGCTTACTGTTACTCAAGAGAGTACGCCTAAGTATTTTGACGCTTTTGCCGACACGCACGCTCTCATAGATGAGAACTGTTTTGTTGAACGCTGACTTGCTCAACGCTGATGACAAGCGGTAAATTACTATAAAAGGATCCGGTTTAGATCTGGTCGAATAAGATACTCTAATACTAAAGATCCTCACGTAACCCCAAGAAAGAGGACGCCCCTGATTATGAGGCATTCGACGCCCGTTGTACACTTAGTAGCCGCGTATGTACACCTGCAGTAGCGGCGAATTGAACAGTAGCTTCGACCACGTCTCGACTCTTGAGCTTGCCCTCCCCGGGTGGTTAGAGTCTACGGCGCCCTTGTCTCCAATCTCGCTATGTGCTATCAGACATCTTAAAGTCAGTCATATGCCAGCGCTGTTACTGGAACGCAAATGCGTAGTCTACTCTCCTTTTGGGGCAAGTCTATTGTTCCGCGACCGGCTCTAACAGTGCTCCCTCTAGACACCGTACCAACCTCTTTGTAAATATTACATGTCTTTTCTATCACCAGGTAACTAGGATCCCAGCGGACCGCTAGAATTACTGCTGGTTATGGATCTATCACTTTAGCCACAGCCGCTTCACGACCTGGCTGTCCGCGCTTCCTCGCTCTCTCTCGCGGTACCCCTGGGATCTCTCCGTGGGTTCTGCTCTACTCCCATGATGGCGTTGGAGGTAAAGTTGCGTATGTATGAACGGCCATATCAAACCATTTATGGCGAATATTGTATTCTCTCCTTTACTTGAACGCTAAAGATCCATCAGCTGCTCGTTTCGTGGCACTGGGCAGCTAATAACGTATACCCGTTTTCTCGATGGTCATGGGCATGTCCCAATCCGCAAGATGCCAGACGTCTGTGGGAAATCTTACGAAGGATATGAATGGTTACGCATTCCCAAACATGGGCTACGATCAATATAGACAGAGATCCAGCCGCATAGTGCAGATATACCGCAGCACCATGTCAAGGCTGGCAGTGTAAACAACTTAGCTTTTCTCACTGCATTTCTCTACCGAATTCTAAGTCTAGCTATAGGGATGCGATATTCGTCTCTACGTCGGGCTTAAATCACCACCTTTACAAATCTTGAGGCCCGGAAGACACCTTTATGACCCCGTCGAACTAAAATAAACTGTAAACAACCCCATAGTCAGCAAATCATCTTGGCTGGGTTTACCAATATCCCTATTTGCCGTTGATGGTAGTCGAGCACTAAGGGGTTATAGCAGCTCCGGCTAATTTTAAGCATGGAGATTTACCGACACATTATTGTTACGTAGGGCGCCCCGACGGCGCCTGAGTAATCAAGAGGTCCATCTTGCCAACAAAATTTTGTTTGCTAAGCATGTCTCCGAAGCGAGGCTTGCGGCAGTGACCACGTGCTAGAGATAGAGAGATACCTAGCCGCTCTCCCCCACCGTCGCCGGTGCGGCCCGTACCGCGCCCGGTCCCCGCGGAAGAACGTTTCCCGTGGCGGTACACCATTTGGGGGGCCCGCCCGGTCACGGCCCATCAGACCGGCCCCGCTAGCAACCCCCATGGAGCTGTCGGCGAACACGAGCCTTGGCTCCCGGTCCCGGTATTGCGTCTCCGTGAACATCTTGGATGCTTTGCCTTCAGCCCCTGATGCTCCCAACCGCTAATGCAGCTGCGCCATGAGCGGCGACGCTTGGTCGCCTTGGGGGCCGCCCTTAGGTACAACCGCTTTATGTTCCTGAGTAGCTCACAAGGAGTAGACTCCGTCGCGGGGTTGAGAGAAAGAAAAGAGATTCTAGGCTCAAATCCTAAGGCGATAATTTGATCGGAACATGATGGCCCATCACTTAGATCGAACTGTGAGCGAAGGTAAGTAGCCCAGCTTCGGTAGAGGCCCTAGCAAACCGTGTTTAAGTCATGTTCCGACGGACGTGACGCTAGGTTCAGTTGCCAACTATAGTTCCTGCAGCGCCGAGCGAGGTGAGTAGTACGTTGATACGTGTCGTGTCCATCTCAGGGGTCATTCCAGGTCGACCAAATATCAAAGGGGTCAAGTGTCAATATAGAGCGTACTCTAGCTGCGTTATTGTGGTTAAAACCTTATCAACACCCGAGATTTACAGCACAACTCCGGGCGTCTAAGTTAAGGGCCACAGGGCCCCAGGGCTCCAGGGCTCCAGGGCATTGCAGGTCTCGTACGGTCCATATAAATTCGCAGGGGTCTAGGAGACGGACCAATATGTATGTACCATTTGGACGTATGCTGCTTATTGAGTTATTTTCCTATTTAGGAGTCGGCTTCCAGCCAGAACAAAAGCCCCGATACAATAACCCTGGTATATACCCGCCTTCGCAAGCTCAGCACTAAAACGAGGGCATTCCGAACATGCGACGACATTTTTCTTCGCTTGACGCATCATTAGATAATCGCACTACTGCACGTTTTGAGCCAATGCGCGTCGCGCTATTTGTCCAAGGTTAGACTTTTAGGCCGAGCAAGGAATCAAGGTTTGCCTGACAAAGCATTTATTAATTAAAACCGCAACGGGAAGATATGTATCGGAGAGGTTGGTGGAAGCTGCCGCAAATTAACAATCCTTTATTTAGTCTTGAACCTAATAGTGTACTTGATATACTTTATCACTATCACCTTTTATCATGAGATGTTGCTCCGCTTTGGCAACCTTGGTCGTTGCTGACATTGGTGCCATCACAGATTACTGATATATCAAGTCATGCATGCCATGCATCAATAAGTAATTGGGCCTATCAGCATTGAATGCGCGAATCGGGGAACATAAGATAGGTCGCCTGCACCGGTGCAACTACAGTGTCGTAGAATTGCTGCCTGAACTGCGAGAAATCAAAGTCCTTGTGCAGATCCCGGCCCTGAAACGAGAACTTCACACAGCGCTCCGCCGCGTATCCATAGGAGTCTCCCGCGAGCCTGTAAACCTCATCCAGCGCGCCCAATGCGGCCTGATACTTATCGAGTAGCGAGGCTGACGTCGCGCCCTCATTCTCCTGTTGGATCCTTGTAAAGGTCTTGTTGATGCAGAGCTCGATGAGGAGAATACCGAGGGCAAAGACGGTTCTGTTAGGGATTAGATGCTGGAAGTCGCTGGTACGTGGCTCTCCTGGGACTGTTAGGGACGGGAGAATGCAGGAGATGCACGGATGCCGCGAGAGCACCTCCCGGGCGTCCTGACTTTTCTCGAGGAAAATGTTCGCCTGCTTTTCATCCCAGTAGCCACCAAGCCAGGGAGTGCCGCTTAAGTGCAGAACTGACCAGGCTACAGAAGTGGCGATGCCGTACCTCTGTTTTGCGGGTAACGAGAGATAAGGGCTTCGTTGCTGGGCTGACTGCTCGTGAGATGGAAGTAGAGACTTCAAGCGGACTGCTTCGATGATCTTTGGTGAATCCGTTTTGTCGTGGCCGAGAGAGAATTGTCGGCCTTGATCCTCGTCTTGATCTTTGAGGGAGCATGTCAGAGTCCATGGATTACACTCTGTGCATACTACATCACAGAGGCTGGGTATCTCGGTACTAGCCGCGTTTGACACTGTAGGCGACGCACCAGAAGAAGCTGGCACAGTTGGGAAACGTGACGGTGTCCGGGGTAGTGGACGAAACCTGAAGTGTGCTATCCTGGATCTGAGGGATGATGTTGGGGAAGGAGCTCTAGAGGAGGCAAGGGATGGCATCAGTAACTCAGGGGTCGGCCCGGGTATCCTTCTGGGATTGTCTGGAGTCGCATAAAGCTTTCGCCACAAATCGGGCAGCTGGAGCGGCTGTGAATTTGTTCTATAAGAGATGGCCACTTTGAAGCCTTCAAATGTATCAGACTCGTAAGCTTGGCAGTCGAGATCGACGGCAACTTGGTGGGGTGGTGAGCAGGGGCAAAAGAATACAGCCTCCAGTGCTCGGTGAAGAGAGGTAAACCACTGACGGATCGAGCTGCAATGCCGAATATTGAAGCGGCGCTTTAGATCTTGGACCTTGCGACTATCGTCTTCCGCACACACCTCAGATTTCTCAAGAGACCTCCTTAGGTCTTCATTCCAATGCCTGAGGTCCTCAATAACTTTGTTGCGCCTTTTCATGCTAAAGCTGTGTTTCACTCGACGCCAATTCCATTGGGCATTATCCGCCAGGGCATTCGGCTAATCGTATAGACACAAGTCAGCTCTGCTCAAATTTCTAGAACAATACGTCTTGAAAAGAGGGACACGTTTGAGTTTTGATACCTGTCCGTTGACATCGATATCCAGGTTCTTGATGAGCCCAGCGATAACCTCGTCCATGCGTTGCACGATGAACATGAGTTCGCGAGAGATGTCCGGGAACTTGGTCTCAAAGCATTCACGCAGCTCTTCACTCGATGGCTCCTTTCCCAGTCCAACACTGAAGAGAGTTGCTTGTAGGTGCCGGTTTTGAATGACTAGGTTGGCCCGGAAGGTCTCTATCGAAGTCCGGTACTTGTGGAAAGCCTCGAAAGGTTCGGAGTATTCCTCAAGAGCCTAAATTGCGACCGGTATCCCGCCCAGAGCAACACCTATGACTTCAGCAGCCATGGCCGTGCTTCTAAATGGCTATACTAGTAATGCTAAATGAGGCCTATCAAGTATTCAATATATGGCCCTACCAATAATTCTGTCAACGCGTTGCAAAGGCTGGTGGAAGAGAGACGGTGGCCCACAGCACAGTGGTGTTACTGAGATAGCCGTTAAGCAGAAGGGGCTCAGCCGCATCTGCCGACTTGACTGTAAGCCGAGTAAACTTGATGAAGGTTACTTGGAATTGGAGTGTGAAACGTGGCAGGATCTCATTAGGCCAGTCTGCGGTACCTTTTCATGCAGTGTTTGCCTCACAAATGGTCTTCATTGGCTCGGAAATTCCAATGTTGTGAGTTGAGATTCCTTGGCATTGCAACTTCGTCCCTTACGCTACCGATTCCAAGGAAACAGAAGCTCTGGTCGATTTTGCGATTAAATTCCCACATGAGCGCAATTATCCTATCGCTCGGTACTATTGAGGGGCTAGTAGCCAGGATATTCTTTAGCTCGCTGTCATGACGGGCTTAAACCGAGCGGCTAATCTATCCCTTTCAGAATCGTACCGAGAGTGCATCGAGATATTTGGGAGGTTCGTGCTGACCCTCTGTCAAGAGGGCTGTGGTGTGATCAGTCTTAAGCAAGTTCGCCTTCCTGATATATTGGAGGAGTATGGGAGGACCCAAATCTGGGGTGATCAAACTAAAGCAGTCCTTCCGGCAAGAGCTCGTGGCTCTTTGGACGATACACTCCGACGGGATGATGAGCTCAAATATTTGGTTCAGGGCATCCTTACACGGCTGAGGGTACTCCTCAGCCAAGGTAAGCCACATAATTCGGGGACTTGGAACTTTACTCTGACCTTCATTCAGCAACATCTATTGCGCGAAAGAAGTTTGATCCCGTCGTCGGATCTGAACATGATTCGGTCAGCAGTGCTAGTACCGACTCGGATTTTAGTTCGGATGACGTTGGCGAATACCAGAGCCGTAGGGTGCCTAAGATTTGTCTACTTGTCCAGCAGATAATCGAGCACATCCGATCACTTTACGACCTGTCTTCTCTATTACGACGCCCAAATATTGCAGACAAATATATCCGTTCTATACCTCCAAAGCCAGACCCAGCTGCGTTGGGTGAATCTGACACGTTGCCCCTAAGCGTTGGCTTCAGCAGCTCAGACGAAAGTCACGTTCTGGAAAAAGTGCTGCAATGGCGTGGCTTGACCAAGAGCGGCCGGAGTTTCGAGTTTGAAGACGAAAATGCTGCCGCTATTGGAAAAGGGCTGACAAGTGCCCGGATTGAAGACATCCTGTGGCTCTGCCAACGACTCGCAAGGGCGAACACAAGACGACGAGAACAGCTTCAATATTGGATTGATCGTCCGTGTGATTCCAAACAGGACGCCGTCAACGTACCCAAACTTGAAACACTGAATCTGGCGCGAATTCCTGTCTCCCGTGAAGGGCCGAAGTCAGTCTTGTCGAAGCAAAGTTTCTCTACGGCCGCTATCTCAGATTTCCACGACACGAGGACGGAAGTTCGGCACGATACGAGGGCGGACGTTCGCCCGCGGACAGTCTTGCACCCACGGTCATCGGCCACAGTCGGTTCAATGGTGTACCAGACCCACCAAATACGGAAGATGGAAAGATTACTTTTCCCTGTCCGTACTGCGGGACGATGCTCGAGTCTAGTGAGGCGCAGAACAGGCAGTCATGGAAGTGCGTTGAAAAAGTTCTAATGCTGCAACATTTGTTCGATGGTGCTGACTACACCATTCATAGGCGCCATGTATTCCGCGATCTCCGTCCCTACGTCTGCACATTCAAGGAGTGCCAGAATTCGGCGAAGCTATATGTCAGCCGCCACGATTGGATCTATCACGAAGTTCAGCTTCATCGGCGCGAGTTTGTTTGTAAAGAATGTGGTAAAGCGTGTCCCAGCAGAAAAGACATGTCGACCCATCTCCGGGAACATTATGACGAATCGACGCCACTAGCTCAGCTGGGAGTCATCCTGGATCTCTGCGGTCGCCAAATCGATGTCTCAGACAATAGAAAAGATCAGTGTCTCATCTGTGGAGAGGGACTCTCACTGTCGGCATTGTATGGACATCTTGCCGCCCATATGGAGGACATCGCCCTCTTTGTCTTGCCTAATCGCGATGAAGAGGAAGAAAATGGAGGTTCGGAGGCCTCGGTACAGGTGGCGGGACCCAAATGCAAAGACAAAAGAAGTAATATCGAATCAGATGCAAGCAGCCTCGACTTTTCTGTAGCCGGGAATCATAGGCAAGATTCGGCGGAGTTTGCAAAGCTCCTCGCCAGCGAGGAAGCGGGATATACTTCGAAATTTTCATCTTGGAGGACAACGGACGAAGACCAAAAGTCAGCAGTGGCCACGTGGAGCCAAAGTCCCAGTGAAAATGATGAGAGAACTGAATTAGAAGGACAGGAATTTGGAAATGCGGAGAAGGCGTTCGAGCAGAGGAAGGAGGTGCTGGGCAGAAAGCATCCCGACACGCTCGCCAGTATGAATAACCTCGGAGACGTCTTACAAAGCCCGGGGGGATACGAAGAGGCCGAAGCGATGTACCGGCAGATACTAGAGCTGAATGAAGGGAACGAGGCTGTCGTGCAGCACCTGCTCGAAAAAGGCGCCGACCTTAAGTCGAAGGATAAGGATAGCCAGATGCCCCTATCGTGGGCCGCACAGAACGGACACGAAGCCGTTGTCAAGCAGCTGCTCGATACGAGCAAGGTCGATATCGACTCGAAGGACAATGATAGCCGCACGCCGCTATCGATGGCCGCTAACAACGGGCACGAGGCCATAGTTAAGCTACTGCTCGCTACAGGTAACGTCGACGTCGACTCGAAGGACATTTATGGCCGCACGCCGCTATCGATGGCCGTCGAGAACGGGCACGAGGCTGTTGTCGAGCCACTGCTCGCGACGGGTAAGGTCGATGTCAACTTGAAGGACGATTATGGCCGGGCGCCGCTATAGTAGGCAGCTGGGAACAGGCATAAGGCTGCCGTTAAGCGTCTTAATCGTTAAATAGCATAACGTACCAGATAAGCTCGCGGCTCGTTTTTACCAACATCCCAACTATCCATCTTTATTAATTTATTACGCAACACCAACATCATGGAACGTTATACAAAAGAATCTAAAATGAACCTAATTATTTAAGTTAAAAAAATAAACTTTAAAACTTAGCTTTAAAAAGCTTAATTTTATATACGATATTACCGAAACGACTTTAAAAACTCAATATTATAGTAAACGCGCCCGAATTGATATTATCCCCGATTTGCGAAAATTAACGTTAACTAAAGAAAAATTAATTGTTAACCGAATCCTTTACTTAAATATGCGAACTTTTTTATCCGGCTTTAATACGTTAAAAATATAGCGAATTTATTACTTACTTAACGCGTTATAATACGCGTCGAGATTAAACAAGCGTTAAATTTTATACGATGGTAGAAAACACTTTAAACGCGTTTAAATCGGAAAATCGATTTTTAAAAAGTATCATATAAAAATTTAAAAATATTTCGTAGATAATTTAAATTCGTTCTAGTTATAATTATTACGAACTAACACCTTACCCACTTAAGCACACGGTCGGGACGAGACCAAAATAATTACCGACCAAGGTTACGTAATATGGATGAGAATAGATTTAACTTATTTAAGTAAATCCATGTACTTACGTAATATAAATAAGAATGGATTTAACTTATCTAAGTAAATTCATGCATGTACGTAACATGGAGAAGGATAGATTTACTAAATCTAAGAACATTTAAATTAGGATATATACGTTCGTTATCCCCCATAACTTAGATAGATTACCAGCTTATAATATAACTTGGTTACTTAGATTACCTTTAATAATTTGTTATTACTAAACGTAACTATTAAATATTTTATTGCTTAGTTTCTTACGATATTACTGTTAATATAAACCGTACGATTAGGTTTAATAATTAGTTAAACCTATTAACCGTTATACGTTATAAAATTTTATTTAGCAGTATTATCAGATTTTAAGCAATACCTAGTTTTTGCCATATCGATTTTTTAAAAGCTTATTATTTAGCAATTTGCTAAAAGCTTTAAAAAGTTCCAGGGTAAAATTAAAAACTTTAAAAATAAAAACGAACAATTCGAAAGTTAACTTAAGACATAATCTATTATGGGACTTAAGTAGAAAATTAAGGCCCCAAAAACCTTTCGATAATACTGGAAATATGTAACCGTTTTTAACTTAGGCCAAGTCCTACCTTCATTTTTATCGGAACTTTTTAGTTGACGAGGCTGACAAAATTATTATTATTACCGGAAGCCTTAAAAAAGATACCTTAAAGTAATTCGAACCTACCTTACGGAACGACCTAAAGAATATAAAAAACGACCGAAAGAAAAACATTAATAAGCTATTCGAGTATTATATTAATTTCGAATAAAAAGTCCGAAACATATACGGAAACCCTAACGAAAAACGAAAAGCCGGATAAGATATTTTTTAACTTACCTAAAAAAAGCCTAGCGTCGAAGTACGCGGTATTATTTAAGTAAATTTTATCGCGTACCGGATAAACTAATAATAAGACTATAATAAATACCTTTTATAAAGGCTTAAATAAAATCGTTAAGGATAAAATAATCCGTATCAAAAAACCGTTTACCTTTAACAAATATATTAACGAATCAATTAAGATTAACAACCGATAATATAAACGTCGGATGGAAAAAAGGGGATATTATCTTTTTAAGCTCGGATATTCGAAAGGCGATTACTAGAAAAAAAGGGATACGCCTTTTATTTTTCATGAAACGGTACTAGGACCCATGGAATTAAGAGCAATTTAATAGCGTAACCCTTGAATTATTAAGTGTTATAATTATAACAAGATGAGATATAAGGCCTATTAATATAAAGCACTTAAGAAACAACGGCAAAATACCTAGATACCGGTTCCTTAAGGATCTTTTCGAAAAAATTAAGGTAATAATAAATTAATTAACATAGTTAAAATTAAAGATGATTACAATCCCCTTAAAGAAATATAACAGGGACTATAAAAAGCAAAAAAGCTATCCCAGGTAGTTATTTAAAAGTAACGAACTTTTATTACAGGACCTATAGTAGCCCAGTAGCTAAAAAAACATAACGGATGGAAGGAACTTACAAAGAATAAGCTACTTTCCCGTTCCCAACAAAAGAGGCGATAGCGGTACGAACAGTTGGAACTAAATGCATAAATTAAGAAATACCAAGGTTAAGATATAACCTTGTTACCAGGATAGCCTGATCGACGTAAAAAACTTCATGCTATTTAATACAAACGCGCCCATTACCCCAGATATATAAAGGAATAATAATATATCGAAAAACGACTCACGTAAATATATAATTAGGGATTCGATTTTTATCACCAAACCGGAAAAGATCTTAAGGATTAGCGATAATATAAACACCTAAGGATATATGCTTTAAAAGACACCGTTAATATTATCATAGTAATAACGAATTAGCCCGAGGGAAACAGCTGCCTCGATAAAAATCCTATATATCATTTCGGATAGTATAACTATAAGATAGAAAAAAATAAGTCTACCAAACCGTTATAAAAATATTACTGGAAGTAATTAATAATTTAAATTTCCGTTTAACCTTTATTAACGGCCCGAATAAACGACGAAAAATTAAAGACAATTTTAAAAAAAAAAAACGAAAATATAAGTTAATACGATACTAAGTTTTAAGTACGACAAAAAGGATAAAAAACCTCCGAACTAAAATATATTAATATAAAAATTTCCAAACGTAAATCCTTTTATTCGGAGCTGCTTTTCGCCGACAGGAACGAGAATTAAAGCAATTATAAACCTTTAACGAACAGAATTATAAACGTATTAAAGTATTAAAAGATAAGTTAAAAACGAACGTTATTTATAAAAGAGCCACAGGATGATAAGACTTACAAAAACTAATAAAAACTTCTCAAAAGAGCTTTAAATATGATAATATGAGCTAAAAACAACCTTATCACCCTGTAAATATGATTTAAAATATATTAGTTTATCGCATTTATAGATTGCCGAATAATAAAAAGTAATTATATCATAGCGGATATAATTAACCGATTTTAATTACCATTAAAAGAAAAAATGAAACCTTATATCGCTAAAAACGTAAAAGGTTAGGTATTTAACTACAATAACGGAAAGATTACCTGCGAAATTAATTACTTCGAGATTTTTATTAATGGACGAAACTAGACGGCAAACTTTAATATCGTTCCGATAAGGAATTACGACATAATCCTAGGAAAATTATGGCTCTATAAATATAACCCCTTAATCGATTAAGTAACTAGTTAAGTAAAGTTTGTTTTAGACTTACTTAAAAAAAATACGAAAAGATCTTAATATTCGATCGAAAATAACGACCTAATATAGGCATACAAATACGATAAAAACCTTATTACCTATAATAATAAAATATAAAAGAGAATAAGAGTACTATAAAAATATACAGCATATTATCGTTATTATTAAAATAAAGTTACGAAAAATAAACAATCATTTAAAGCATTAACCCTTAAAGTTAAAAATTATAGCTAACGTACCTTTATAATATTATAGTTATAAACGACTATTTCGAAAGGAATTTGAAACGAAATTACTAGAATATAACGACTAAAATTATAAAATAGTTTTTAAAAAAGGAATATCGATCAGATTTTATCTAATTTATAATCTTAATAAGATAAAACTATAGATATTATATAAATACCTTAAAGATAAGTTTCGAAAAGGTTATACATAACGTTTTAATTTATCAACCGGATATCTTATATTCTTTATACTAAGGAAAAACGGAAAATTCCGCCTAGTTATTAATTACAAACAACTAAACGAAATTACGATTAAAAATAAAACATTATTACCCTTAATAAAGGAAATAAAAAATCGCTTTTACGGAACAAATTAGTTTACGAACCTAAATCTTAAAAAAGAATATAATTAAATCTGTATTAAACTAGGATATAAGTAGAAGATAGCCTTTAAGACGAAATACGGACTTTTTAAGTACTTCGTTATACCTTTCGAACTTACGAACGTATTAATAACCTTTCAGCGAATAGTTAATTACGTACTTAAGGAGTACTTAGATATTTTCATTATTTAGTACTTCGACGACATTCTTATTTACTCGAGAAATAAAAAGGAACATATAAAATACGTTCATATAATTTTCCAAGCCCTTTAGGATGCTAATTTACTAGTTAACATAAAGAAAAGCTAGTTTTATATATAAGAAGCGGAATTTTTAAAACATATTATTACCTCAGAATATATTAGGATAGACTTTAAGAAAATTGCTGCAGTATAGAAAGTACAGGAATGGAAGATACCTACTATAATTAAGGAAATACAAACCTTCTTCGGATTCGTTAACTATTATAGAAAGATTATTCGATATTTCAGTAAGATAGCTATGTTATCATTTAACTTAATAAAAAAGGAAATAAGTTCCTTTAAACGGTAAAAACGGAAACGGTTTTTCGAAAAATTAAAAATATAATTATTAGCGAACCAGTATTAATCATATACGATCCGAAACGCTTAATTAAGCTCGAAACCGATACTTCGAATTACGCTTTAAACGTAGTAGTCGGATACCGCGATAATTAAGGCAACTTATACTTTATCGCCTTTTACTTTTATAAATTAAAGAGAGCAAAGCTAAATTACGGCATTTCCGATAAGGAATTTATAGCCATCGTTAAAACGTTCTAAAAATTTAAATATTACCTTAAGGGAAACCTCCACTAGGCTAAAATATATACCAACCATAAAAGTCTTACTCGCTTTACTACTACCAAAAAACTAACAGGACGATAATTACGCTATGTCGAAAAGTTAGCAAAGTATAACTTTGTTATTATTTATTAAAAGGGATTAAAGAACGGCAAAGTAAACGTATTTAATGGAAAACCGGATTTTAAAAAGAAAATAATTAAAGTTAATTATTAAGTCTTCGATATTACGTTAAAAGGATATTTATAATTACGACAAATAGTAACAATTAAGGCAGTACCTTTTAATTTATACTAAAAAATTCAAAAATATAACGATAACCTAACTGAAAATTTAAAAAAATTAAAAAAAGTACAAATCTTAAAAGAATACCAAGAAATATTAGTACAAAATATATATAAATATTAGCTATATGAATACCCAAGGATCTATAAAACTATAAAGCGATTATAACGCACCTATTATTTTTTAAAAATAGAATTAGTAATAAAGAAAATACGATAATAATGTTACATATATAATAAGGTAAAGACTCGACGACACAAACCATACGAAGAATTATAACTATTACTAGTCGTAAAGTAATTATAAAATTTAATTACTTTCGATTTTATTATTAAACTTTTATTATCAAAAAAACCTAGTTACGGGTATATATTATGATAATATCTTTATAATCGTTAACTAATTTACTAAATTTCTCATTTTTACACTATAATAAATATATAAATATAAAGTAATTAACTTATATTTTTAAGACATATTTTAAAATTTACAAATTATTAACGGAAATTAGTTTAAATAAAGAAACGATATTTACTTCGAAATTTTAATAAAAACTCATAACGCAATAAGGCTTAAATCGTAAGCTGTCTAACGCTTTTAAACCTTAAACAGACGGATAAATTAAAAAGAATTAACTAAATATTAAAAACTTATTTACGATATTATATTAATTACAAATAAAATGATTAAGTACAAAAATTACTTATTGTATAGTTAGCTTATAATACCAGTTATTATAAAAGTATTAAGACGACCTTAACAAGTACCAATTTTAGTTTTATATTAAAGGTTTACAAAAATATACGCGAAAAACCAGTTAACGTTAAGGTAATCCTTATATTAGAACAACTTTAATAATTATACGCAGAAATAAAAATAAAATTTAAATTCGTACGAAATTAAATAAAGAAATACTATAACCAAAAAAGGTTAAAAGAATTAACCTTTTAAAAAGGAAAAATAGATTACTTAACTACTAAAAATATTCAAACCAGGCAACTAAATAAAAAACTCGACTTTAAATATATCGGTCTATATAAGATTATTACGAAAATTTCAGAAAAAAACTACCAATTAAAACTCTTACTAAAAGTTAAACTCCATTTAATCTTATACGTTTCCTTATTCGAATTAACAGCAGACATTATTAAAATTAATAAAAAACTTTTAAAAAAAAGGCAGAAAAAATCTTAGACATATGTAAAGAAAACGGATTTACCTAATACCTAATTAAGTAAAAGAATTACCTAGATTCCGATAATACCTGGGAACTCGCCAAAAATCTTATAAATACCTAACCCCTTTTAAAAAAATTTTACCAGCAAAACCGGCAGCATTTAAAATAGCTTCCTAGCCCGGGTTTGCCGGAAAAGACCAATCAATAACCTTAGGATTAGATAAACTCGCCACCCCCGTAACCTAAATAACTTGCGCGGCAGCCTTTACTTTAACCTTTTCCTATTCCTTTAATTCGTTTAACGATTATAACCTACGATTAATTATTTCGATACCTTTAATACGAAAAATCTTTTATTATTAACGTAATCGCCGTAAATAAGCTATAGTTTTACTTATGCGTTTTAACGCTTCGTTTATTTCCTTTTACGATTAAAAAAGTCGTTTTACGGCGAAAGTCTTTTTACGTTTTAACCGTTTCTTTTCCCGCGAAATATTATGCAAAGAATTAATTTGAATACTCGAACTATCATAATATTGTTTATGAAAAACGTAATTTTGATAACGAGGTACGTTTTCCGCCATAGTACATTTTTTCTTCCGTATGAAACATGCAGAATAAGGCATAAGTTCGAAACCAGAATCTTCGATACCGGAGGATAACTTTTTACGCTCCTTTTTTTAATTAAAACGTTGTTACGGCTTAATAACCTTCTTAGTAATTCCTTTAGGCATGATAAGTATAACAAAAAAAAAGGGAAGGGGGGAAGACTTATTAAGATAAGTAATCTTTAAGGATAAAAATTATAAAGGGAGAAATCGTATTACGAACCAACACCTTACTTACTTAAGCATACAGTCGGGACGAGACTAAAATAATTACCGATTAAGGTTACGTAACATAGATAAAAACGGATTTAATTTATTTAAGTAAATTTATACACTTACGTAATATGAATAGAAATGATTTTAACTTATCCAAGTAAATTTGTCACGGCGCTGATCGTCTCTAAAGGCTGAGTAAGGTATTCTGTTATTGCACGAAGAAGAAAGAGAGAACTATCTAAGAGGCGTAGTGCGCCTGTAGCTATATAGCGTTATGGCTGCTTAGCTAAGCCGTAACGTTGGTACCGTAACAGTAGCTCCCCTTTTTTAAGGTAGTTATCCTTAATTGTCTATAAGAAAAACTTTATACCGTAAATAGTCCATCCTGGATTCGAAGCATAGGTACCTTGCAATATGTTAATTTGGTCCATAACGTAGAAGAGCTGGCAAGATACGCGTATTACGTAAATGATATGGGGCCGTTGCCTTGGTGCCACGACGTTAGCGTAGGGTATAACGCCTATTCCGGAACGGGAGTGGTAATATCGTTATGCCGTTAATATTGTTAATTTATAAAGGAATTTTGTTATTATTTTTACTGCTTTTTAAAAAGATAAATATTAAGTTTTTTAGGTTTTAACTTAATTTTTTTTTTTTTAAGGATGCCGTATTAACATTATAATAATACCGTAACGTTCGTTTTCCGTTTTCTTTTTGTTGCTTTTTCGCCGCCTTATAAAACCGTTTTATATTTTTTTTTCGTTTTTGTAACGATACCTTTTTAACTTTATACCGTTTATGCGGCGCCCGTATACGTTAAACGCCTTTGCATAATTTATTTTCATAATGTTATTTTTAATTACGACCCGATAATTAGCGAATTATTTATATTCCGTTATTATTTCATTATTACCGTAACGGGTAAGTATACGTTTTACGTTATATGTCGAAAGGTTTATTTGCTTATAAGTTATACGCGTTGTTATAATGTTTCCTTATTATTATAACGCGTTTATTTTATTAATGCCGCATAATTTAGCCGGTAAAGGGTATATAAGGTAATTCCTTAAATTTAAAGACCTTATTTAAATGGGTAATTTTTTTTGGATATCGCTCGGGATGCCGATAGTAACCCCGACCTCGACGCCAACGGCGACGAGGTTTATAAGTACGATATTAGCTTCCGAGCTAAGATTTATGGTACGGTACTGCGTTTATGTACCGCCTTCGAGGCGACCGAAAAGATTATCGTTCCGGTTTCGAAACGACGGGCGTTAAAAAAAAGGTTAATTTTATTCTGTAGTTATAATTACGTCGTTAACGTTATTATTAAAGGAGCCGTATTAACTATCCCGTTTGGGTGGCCGCTTACCGTACCCTTATGCAGGTATACCATTTTCGTTTTATTAGAAACGCCGTAAATATACCGTTATTTACGCGTTCTATAATTACGTCGTTAACGTATCGTTATCAAAGTGACGTTAAAATTATCGCCTAAAAAAAGGTAATCGAATGCCGTCTGGTTCCTGGTAACAATGGTTATTAGCTGTAGGCGCTGGCTAAGCGCATGTTCTGGAGTAAGGTGTTTGTCGTAATTATCTCCGCCCTGGGTCCTGCCCAAGAGGCCGTCGATATGGCGACGTTTCCTTTACGTTTCGATAATTTTTAATTATCGTTAAGTTATTACCGCGCCGGTTTACCTTCCGGAGTTGGATATTATTATCGTTACGTGGTTAATATGCTGGCGTGTTATTATCTTGCCGTTTATCTTACGGTTCTGGTATTTATAATATTTTGATATTAATTTTTATATTTATAATTCTTTTTTTTTTTTTTTTAGTTTGGCATAATATGGCTATTATAATAATACTATTACGGCGTTGGTTTAATTAAATCTTTTTATTTCCATTTTGCTTATACCTCGTTATTTATCTGTTAAAATCTTATGTTTAGGTTACGGTTACGGCTATCCTTTCTTATAAGGGTTTAAATTAATCGGGCGGGCCGGGTTTATTAGAATTATTTTTATAAAATTCCGTTATATTTAAGTTATACCCCTTAAAGCTTTCGGCCGGCTTTTAAATAAGCCGGTAAAGGTACGGCTATATAACCTTATACTAAAAACTTCGTTTAATATTTTTAGAATTAAAAATCTTTTTAAAGTATTATTCGATCTCCTCTTAATTTTTATTATTCGTAACGATAACGCTTTCCGCGCGCGTATTTTATTCCGCGTTAATATTTCTTTATTTTAATAAATTTAATTTATAACGTTAAATTAAAAAGATATAAAAAATTAAGAATAACTTATAACGCGTTAATAATTATATAATAACGACGTAAAGATATACTTTAATAATAGCAAAAAAAGTTTATTTACTTATTATTAAACTTATCGTTAAATTTGCCTAACTTTATATAACAAATATTAACCCATATACGTTCCCCCTTATTAAACATATCGGCGTCGGAACGATATCGGTTAACTTATTTTATATAACGGTTTTATAATTTTACTATTAAAACATTAATTCGCTTAAAGATCCGTTTTAACCTATTTGCATAATATATTATTTTATTAAACTTTTCTTATTACGTTACCGTTTTAAAAACGTCTAACGGACGTAACGATTTCGTTCTTATAATCGGATAAAAGCCGTAATTAGCGAAAAACGGCGAAACGGTAATAATTTCCGATACGTAATTATTATTAATAAATTTAACTAAGAAAAATTTATTTATTTATTTATTTTAATAAAAAAAGTAATAATTCCAAAAATATTACTTTATTACCCTATTTATTACTTCCGTTTAGCCGTCGGTTTAAGGATAATACATAATAAATATACGAAACATAACGCCTAAATATCGATTTAATTTCTTTTAAAAGGTAAAAACGAATTATGTATTTTGATTTAATATTATCGTAACAAATATACCGTATAAGCGGTATACGTTAAAAATAAAGGCGTTAACGAAAGTCTTCGCCGATATATCCGTTACGGGGGCGAAATAACATATTTTCATAAAGCGGTTAATTATTATAAAAACGTATTTATAAATATATCCAAATCTTTCGCAAAAAGAAAAAGGGTTAATATAATCCACTAATACGTTATTTTACGGGCGGAACGGTACTAGTAAAAAATCGAAAAACCTTATAAAAAACGTCTTAAATACTTTAATATAATAGCAAAAATAATAACCTTATACGAACATAATTACATCTTAAGATAAACGTAATTAATAATAACTCCGCCGTAATAGGCCATAAATTTTAAAACGCTTAAAATAACTTACAAACGTTACGTTATGGTTACGATAAAATATCTAAAGCTTAAAAACGTCGTTATTAAAAATAAATAACTTATCCCGAATATAAATACGTTTTTATATAACTTTATAATCGGTTTTCGTAACTTTAAATACTTTACGAATATTTTATTTAAAACGTTTATAAACCGGGTTTATTAATACGGCTAAAATATTATTAATTAATATTAACAACTTATAAACGGTATTAATAAATATATTTATCGGTTAGTTAATATCCATAACATACGCTTTTAATAAAACCTTTTATTAATAAGGTAAAAATATCTTTTTATACTGGTATATTACTTTGTCGTTATTTATATTATTACGATCCGCAGGTTATACGCTAGATTAACGAAAAAAGATATTAAGGATTATAACTTTAATTCTTAATTTATAAATTATCTAAAACCGAAAATCGTTAAACAAATCGAATTAACGGATTTAACGTTAATTTAAAAACTTAATAATAACAAAATATTAAAAATTCTTATAATCGGTAATAATTTTTACGGATTTTTTTGTTCCTTAAAATTCCGGACGTTATTTCTTAAACGCCTTAATAATTATTAATAACTTTTTATTATAAATTTCGTAATTATATTTTGCAAAATTATATTTAATTAAAAAAAGGCGACTAACCGTAATATACCTTACGTATCGTATTACGAAAGGATCCCTTTTAACGTTTAATTAAAAGTATTAATTTTTAGGATTATATAACGTTAAAAATCGTAATAAAATAATATTAAAACTATAAAAAATGCGTTTTTTAATTATTAAAACGTTACCTTTATATTATTTAAAAAATAAGCCGATTTATTTAAACTTACTTATTAAAACGGTAAAAGGCTTAATAATCGATAAAAAACCTTTTATAAATTAACGGTAAAAATTTATAAAACCAAAAAACGTTATAATTTTTATAATAATCAAGATTACCTTTATTATTAAATAACCTTTATTTTATTAAGGTTCATAATAATACCGTTAATAAAAATTATAAAATTTAAATATTATATTTTAATAACGTTAAATTCGTATTTACGGATATTTATCGTTAATTTTACGTTAACAAAATAACGTAACATTTTCCGGATATAACCTTTATATTTCATTTTACTTTTGCTATAAATTAAAACGTTATTAAAGTAAATTATAACATATTTATTTAATAAATTAAATAAGATATAATTAATGTAATATTAAAACGAATTAAAAACGCTTGTTATATTAAAATTCTTTACAAAACATTTAAATAAATTAAACCGGGATATAAAAACTATTTTTTATTCGTTCCTTAAGATAATATGCAGGCGGTTAAATACCGTAACGATATTAAGCTTAATATATACGCGTATCGAATAAAAGGCGTTTAAGGTTTTGCGGATTAAAAGGATTAAATAACGGTTTTTTACCGTAACGTTATTAAAGCTTCGGTAAATTACGTAAATATATACGCTATTTTTTAACTTTTTAGCAAATAAAATGGGGGCTGCTATAAAAAAGCTATTAGGACGGATAAAACTCTTTTCCAGATGGTCGTCGATATACTTCCGTATTGCCAGCAATTCGTATGGCGACATAGCCCGCGCTTAATTATATGGCGACATCTGGCCCGGAAATAGCTTGATTTTATGATCGAAAGATCGATAAGGCGGTAAAGGGTTAATATTATTAAATATAAACGCCTTTATTAAATCGTGGTATTCGGAAAAAAGCTTTTTTAAAATTTCGGTTATTATTATAAATAGTTTGCTAATTAGGTATTTTTGTATATATTTTTTAATTACGTAACGTAATTAAAGCGCTTTGGTAATTTAGTTATAAAAGGCCCATAATCTGGGAGATATAATATTCGGATTAAAGCTATCATTTTAAATAAAGATATTACGGAAAATTACGTTAAATGTTAACGATATTACTTTATCAGTAAAAAACGGTTATAACGGAAAAAAGGTAACCTTACGTAAAATATCCGTAAAAGCGATAAATTTCGTTAAGAATATAAAATCCATTATAACGTTTTTTATATAATAAAACGTTAAAAAGTTAATAATACGAAAGGAATATATTTTAATCGGTATATCGGTATCTTAAAAAAGAAAAAAGAAAATAATAAAAGTAAAAGGTATATTTATTAATATTAATAATAATAGGATTTCCGATATCGTTTCGTTATCGATACGTATAATACCTATAATTTAATAAATTAACGGGTTATATTTATAAAATTAAAATAATCGGAAAATAATATCGGAATTATTTAAAAATTATTAATATAAAATAATTTTTTCCGTAACGGAATTAATACGGAATTATAACGTATACGCGGAAGTAACGGCGTTAGTTATGATACCGTCCGCTAGTTGGAATTAATAAGGTCGGGAAATAAAATAAAAAAAAAGGTTATTTTAACGCGTAAAATTATTATTAATAAATCCTATAAGTAAATATCCGTAATCGATTATAAACCGCGCCGGTAACGTAACGTTACCGGAAAGCTATAATTAAAAAAAAAGATATATTTAAATTTATAAAGTATATATATAAATCGGATTTATTATTATTTTAATAATTTAATAAAAACTTCTAATTAAAACTTATTTAAAAAGTTAATTTTTTTCTTAATTAAAAAATTGCGGTCGGCGGTTGCAATAAATAAAATAATAATACCCTTTTTTCTTATAATATATATAAAAGTTTAATTTACGCCGGCGTTACCTTTCCTTTTCGCTTAAAGGTTCGTAAAAACAGTTATTTTTAATAATTACGGCGTTTAGTTACATAAATTCGGATCTTAAAACGTTATTAAAAAGTTACGGTATTAAAACGTTATTATTAAAAGGTTTTCCTATACGTTTAAAAAAAGCCCGGTTTATTACATTATTTAAAAGGTTTTTAAAAAGTTATATTTACGTTATATTATTTTCGCAATTAAAACGCCGCATTTACGAAACGAATATTTTTTTAAAGTACCCCGTTAATTTTTTTATTATAATAAAATAATACGTAAGGCTGGTAATTATTAGCTTTAATCGATTTAACGTATAAAATCGTTAATAAAATCGGCAAACGATATAAAACCTTATTTTAGGTTTTAAAAATCCTTATAAATTTATGCTAATACGTTAATAATAATATAAATTTAATTTAAAAATAATAGCATATTATTTATAGCTTATTATTCGTATAATTACGCCTTAAAATTTAAGAATTATACCGTTATCTTATCGATCTTTTTACGTACGCGTAAATAAACGTTACCTTAAAGGCGTTAAACGGTATATATATTGCGGTCCTTAAACGTTAAATAAGCGTACCGATTAATAATAAATTTTAAGCATATTAAAAAATACTAGTTAATATATTCCTTTTAATAAATTATTAAGTTTTTAACATTTTTTTTATATACCGGTAACTTTAAATAATATAAACGTTAACTTTTTATTATACCGAAAAAAGGTTAACTTGCCGGTAAGGTATAATCCGGACGGGGTTATTACGGAATTATTAAAAGTTAGATTATAAAAAGTTACGGGCCCAGTTATAAACATTTGACGTTATAATAACGTTATTTAGGCTTATTAAAATTAACTTCCGATAATTTTATTAAAACGTTAATAAATAATATTAATATAACGTAAAGAAATAAGCCTTATTAAAATATCCATTTTATAATTATTAAACGTTTACGTAATTATATATTTTCGAAAATAATTTAATTTACGCGTTATAATAATTACTTTACGGTAATTAATTGCTTACGAAATTAATAATTTTCGTATAAAAATTATTCCGCTTATTATAATAATTATTTTATAATTACGAAATATTATTATAACGCATTTTATTTTTAATTTAAGCGTTTATAGTTATTTTTAAATATTACGAAAATATTTCCGAAAACTTTTTAAGGTTATTTATTAACCTTAAAAAATTAACCAAGCGGAATAAAATCGTATATAAGGCAAGCCGTAACGGTAGCCAGGAAAGGAAATCCGTAAAAGAATTCTTGGGAATTCGTAGGTCGCAGGGGCGGCGCTATGCCACTACTTTACGCTTGCTCAGAAGCTGAAATGTTGGCACTTATGGTACCTTCTGGGATCGGGATATCAGGTAAAGTTATGGCGAGGTTACGACGTATTAACGACGGACCTAAGGTTCAGTAAGGTCTAAGTTAAGGCGTAATGATAATAAGCTACAATAAAAGTTTATTTTTAAAGGTACAACAAACTATCACGGCGTTAATCGTTTTTAAAAGCTGGGTAAGGTATTCTATTATTACACGAAAAAGAAAAAGAGAACTATGTAAGAGGCGTGGTACGCCTGCAGCTATATAGCGTTATAGCTGCTTAGCTAAGCCGTAACGTTGGTACCGTAACAAAATCCATACACTTACATAATATGGATGAGGATGGATTTACTAAATCTAAGAATATCTAAGTTAGAATATATACGTTCGTTATCTCCTATAGCTTAGATAGATTACCAGCTTGTAATACAACTTAGTTATCTAGATTACCTTTGACAATCTACTATTACCAGACGTAACTATTAAATACCTTATTGCTTAGTTTCCTATAACACTACTGCCAACATAAACCGTACGACTAGGTTTAATAGTTGGTTAAACCCGTTAGCCGTTATAATAATCGTAAAATATGGTATTATAAAAAAGGATATTTATAACTTTAACGAAATTAATTTTTTAATAAAACTTTTTATAATATTAAATATAATAATTATAAGCATTAAGAAACGTAAAAAAAAAACTTAAATAAACGTAATAAAGTAATCGAAAATAAATTATACTTATTTAAGTTATTATTTTGTAAAATTAAGGTTTACTATTATTTATTATATTAGTAGAAAAGAATTATCCAAAATTTTAATAATTAGATTATAAACGAATTAAGTTTAAAATAAATTTAACAATTTAACAAATATATACGAACACGTATAAAAAGATCGAAAAGTTTTTGTTATTTTTGATAGTTATAAAAGTTATTATTTAATCGAATATAAAAAATATTACGCGAATGATAATTTTATCATTTTTTATATACCTGTACATTTTCTATCCGCTTTAACCTTTTAACAGATTTTGCTTTTTTATTTTAAAACACGTTTATTTATTTTATATTAAAAATTAAATATAACGTTATTATATTTATATTATAAAAAATATTTTCTTACTGGTTTTTATAACGCGTTTAAAGTTATTATAACGTTCGATAACATTAAATTCGGATTTATAAAAGTTTAACTTATTTTATTTAATCTTAATAACGTTCTTTTCGAATTAAAAATTTTTGTGGTTATACTTATACTAACTATTTCGGCGTTTATCTCCGCCAGTTTTATTTTTTTCCTTTCCCGTAAAAATTCTTAAAAATATCCGGGAAATAACGAAATTAAACCGTTATTTATAAAGAAAGATTGAAAATTATTAAGCTAGTTTTCTAATAATAATAATTAAATCGATTAACTTTTTAACAGAAAGTAATTTATTACTTTTATACGAAGTTATTTTTTAAGGAAAAAACGGCTTAATTCTACGAAACGAACTATATTTTAAGTAAAAAAAAATTAAAAAAGGGGATATTTATTATATATGAAAAACAAGCTTTTTAAACCGAAAAGAAAAAAGGTTATAAAAATGTAATTAATAACGGCTAACGCTAGTTGTTATAAAAAGGTTAAAATAAAAAATCGGAAATATGGTATTTATAGCAAGTCCGAACATAATGTGTGTATTTATAAGAAAGTTATAAATACGTTTAACGATAAAGAATCCGATTAATTTAAATTGATTTAATATATTATAGTTAACTTATTTACCTTTGTTATTGCAAGGTGCTAAAAGATGAGCCGCGATATAACTGCTAAGGGGTTTAACCAACTATTAAACCTAGTCGTACGGTTTATATTAGCAGTAGTGCTATGAGAAACTAAGCAAAGGAATATGCGATAATCACGTCTAGTAATAGCAGATTGTTAAAGATAATCTACATAACTAAGTTATATTATAAGCTGATATTTTATTGAAATTATATACGGTAATAAACGTATATATTCTCGTTTTAGCTTAAAATGCTTAAACGGCTTAAACCTTTAAAGACGTTAAACCCTTTAAACTCGTATAACGGCTTAAGGAACCTAAGCTGCTTGGTGTTTTAAGTCCTTTAAGCCCGTTACGTAACTTTTTAGCTTAGGTCGGGATTAACCTTTAAAAGATCCAACTGTTTGTGTTGCAGCTAAAACTGCTAGGTTATAATACGATTTTTTCCCTTTAAGATTTTTGCCTTTAAAAATCGATTTATTTATTTATTAATTTTGGTAAGTAACTATCTTTCTTTATATTTATTATGTCGAGTCGAATTAAAAAGCGTCATTTTCATTAACGTAGTAACGTTTTTGTTCTTTTAGAACGTATTAAACGTTTTAGCTTTGTTATACCTCCTTATTCTTGTTGTGAAAAGGAGGGTAAAAATTGCAAGGTTGCTCGTAGTTCCGTAAAATGCGTACGGTACGTTCGTTATGGTAATCCTTATAATGTTTTGGGGCTTTCAAAAATAAAATACTAAAAACTTTTTAATAAAGAGGACTATCTGGAACGTAAGGAGGAGCAGGTTCGAAAGGTATTGCGAGTTGCTGCTAACAAACTCGATCATTTACTAAGGTAAAAACGGCTTTTCCGTCGTCGAGGTGTTAAAATATTTCGTCGTAGTATTAAAGATACGAAGGTTATAAAAGAATTTAAACGTTTAAAAAGGAATAAAAATAATTAAAGGCGGCGGTTGCCGCGGTTACGTTAGGTCAGATCTTAAACCCGGTTAATTAATTTAAACCTATTAATTAGTTAACCACTAATTAAGGCGTATTTATCATTATTAGTAAAAGTTTTTTAATAGGCGTTAAATGTTTATAATATTTTTAGCGGGTTCTTAAATATTTTCGAAGTTTAGGTAGTTCTTTTATTTAACCAGATACTGGGTAAGTCCGTTTTCTTTACGTATGTTTAGGATTTTTTCTATTTCGTATATCGGTGCATTTTCTTTTGCTATTTTTTCGTATCCTATGTTGATCTTAATAGTATCTGCTATTAACTCGAATAAAAGACGTGAAAAATTGGATGGAGTTTAACTTTAGGTAGTAGTTTTAATTAATAATTATTTTTTAAGATTTTCTTGATAATTTTATATAGGGCGATATATTTGAAGTCGAACTTTTTGTTTAATCGCTTAGTTTAGATGTTTTTGGTAGTTATGTAGATTATCTTATTTTTAGAAGGTTAATCCCTTTAACCTTTTTTTAGTTATAATATTTTTTTATTTAATCGCGTACGAATTTAAGTTTTATTTTTATTTTTATGTATAATTATTTAAGTTATTTTAATAGAAGGATTGCTTTAACGTTAACGAGTTTTTCGCGTGTATCTCTGTAAACTTTTAGTATGAAACCGAAATTAGCGTTTATTAAAGTTATTTTGATATTTTCGTAGTAGCTAGTGTGACGGTAGCTATCAGGATCAAGACGTGAGGCTGGCAACCGTCACATGGGGCTGACAGCTGCCATATGAACTAGCCACCTGCCATACATAAAGTAAGGGTATTTGTAGATCTTTATACATTTTGCGGTTTTGTCTTTTTTTCTTTTTTTTCTTCAGCTTAGAATCTTCGTCTATAACGCCAATAAGCTAGCTATCATACTATATCAGGTACTGGCCGTAATACTATTTTAAGCTTATTCCTTTCCTTGTTAACTTAACGATTAATAAATAAAGTACCATATTCTTTTATATCGAAACGTAACGACGAAAAATAACGCGTATTAAATTTAAACCCAGATTAATTAATATTAAATTAAATATTTATTAAGAAAAATTACCCGCCAGTTAATTAACGTTTAAAGCAATTTAAATTAATTAATAATAAAATCGAAAATGTAAAAAACGAAATACCTTTTTAAAACCTAAACTAAAATACAAAAAACAACATATACCTTAAAAAAACGGTAAAAGATAACGTACCGAAAAACGAAACCAAATCCTTAAAAATAAAGGATTTATAAAATTAAAATTATAATTACTTAAAATCTAATTACGACGGATAGCTAATCGACGAAATGGTTAACGATAACCAAAACGTTTAAGGAAAATTCCAAAAATTTCGCGACGAAATCGCTTATTTAAAAGCCGGACAAAATCGGCATACCTTTACTTTTTCCGATAACGTTAACCGCTTTCGTCGGAAAAATATAATTAATAACGCTTTCGGTAATACCAGTACGTTTCGCCTTACCGATATGACAGCATAACCCGTTTTCCGCAAATTCGCGGGAAATAACGGCGCGAATTTTAGTTACGACCGAAAAAAAAAAGCTCGCGTTAATAATCCCGTAAAGTTTAACGGTAATAAAACCAAATTTAACGTTTAAGTTCGTAAAGTTACAAATAAATTTAAAATAAATAAACCGACCTTTCGAAACGAAAAAACCTGCATAATTTATTTAATAAATCTTTTAAAAAAAAAGGCCGAATAAATAATTAAAATTCGGTACCGATTAACCATACGACCTTTTTTTTACGTAACCGAAATAATTCAGGTACTGGAATTATCGTATTACGACCCGAATTAAATTTCCGTTATTAAAAAAACTTTTCGTATTTTTACCTTTAAGCCCGGCAAAAATTAAGATATTTACGACTTTATTTTTAAATTTAATACTTTCGCTTAAAAAGTTAAAATCGCCGAAAACGAATAAAAATAAATCTTATAAAAACATATTCCCCTAAACTTTAACTTACGTTTTTTTAAGGATAATTATAACTTTAACGTTATTTACGAAAAACTTTATAACTATATTATTATAATTACCTATAATAATTAACTCGCTTATAAAAAACGCTAATAAAAACGTAAACCTTAATTATATGACCCCGATAATAATAAACCGAAAAATAAAAACAAAAATAAAAAACCCCGCCCGGATAATAATCCCAACAAATTAAAAACTTCGGGTAATACCGGCAAGCCCTTATCGAAAATCGAAAAAAAAGCCTATTAAAAAACTGGTACGTATTTTAATTATGGTAAAATAAAATATAAAGTTAGCAACTGCTTTAATAAAAAAAAGGTTATTACGGTAAAAATAATAAAGAACTTATTTAGCTCTAACGAATTAAAAAAAGAATAAAACCGTCGGAAAACTCCTTAATAATCCTTTTTATATTAATAATAACGAAAATAAATAACCCTAAAAAATATAAAACTTTTACCAAAATTACGCAAATTTAAATAAATAAAATTAACTTATACGTTACTGCTTTTTATAATACCGGAACATAAACCCGATTTTTCGTTAACCCTTTTATTGTTAAATAAGCAAAAAAGTAATTATAAATTTATATTATCTAATTAAAAAAATTAATTTAATTATAAGGTTACCGAAAATAACCTACCGGCTAAATAAAAACCTAAATAATTATAATATTCGAAATTAATAAATAACGTTTTTCCGATTAAATTTTCCAGATTATAAATATAAAATATAACATTTTTATCGGTTTTAATTAAATAAAAAAGTACGGTTTATTATTGGATTATAAAAACAAAAGTATTATTTAGCCCGGCGACCTTCCAACTTTGGCTAAGTTCTTACCGGCGATTAAACTCCCAGCCCGATATTTGCTAGACGGGTACGTCGACCCTAAGGTTTAAAAAAACGTTAACCGCCGCGATCGTATTATAAAAAAGGCCGAAAAAAAATACCAAATTTTTCGACATTTATGGAAAAAACCCGATAATAATTCCATTTTAACCCCTATACTTATTACCTTATCGGATATATTAAATAAAAAAAATACGCCGGACGTATACAATACCAAACCGACCATTTCCGTTATAAAAATTATTAAAACCAATATAATTATCGCTTCGTTAACGAATAAATTAAAAACCGACTTCCGTATAAAACGATAAAACAAATTTCCGTTATTTTAAAAAATTATTTCTTTTAAAAATAACGAATCGAACGTTATAACGATAACCGCTTTATAAAAACGGAAAACGTACGACGGCCAAAAAATCCCCTTTTCCGAAAATGAAAATCCGGAATACGTAAAACGAATCCGGAAATTCTTCCCAAAACCTTTCGCCTACTTAAAAAAGTTCTTTTCGAAAAAAAAAGCTAACATTTTCCCGGATTTCCGACCCGGCCATAACGTAATTCTGGAATTCGACCGGCCGATACCCGCCTTTAAACCCTTAACTTACCGGACGCCCGTTTAATACTTTCCGTTAAAAAAAAAAGTAATAAATAAATTATTAAAAATAAACTTTATCGAACCGTATATACAAAAAAACGCCGCTTTAATACTATTTACCCTAAAGCTATATTCGTTAAAACGCCGGTTTTATATTAATTATCGTTAAAAAAATTAATATTTAAAAAATCGTTTTATTTTAGTCCCTTTATTTAACGGTACTATATTTAACTATCGGAACGTTAAACGTTTTATTAAAATTAATATTATTTAAGCATTTTATAAATTTCGTATCGTTATTAAATTAAAATATTTAACGGTATTTAAAACCCGTTAAAAAACGTTTTAATAAAAAATATTTTTATTTAGATTTAAAATAAACCTTATTTAATAATAATCGTTTATTAATACCTAACTATATAAATTACTTAATAATTACGTAAATACTTATGCCGATAACGTATTAATTTATTCCGGCTTTAAAAAAAAATATTAAAAATATTATAAAAAAATTATTTACCGATTATATAAAGCTAACTTTTAAGAAAATATTAAAAAGTTCCGGTTTAACGTTAAAAAAGTTAATTACTTCGGTATTATCATAAAAATAAACGTAAATATTTCTATCGACTTAACCAAAATTAAAATAATTTAAAAGTAAAAATTCGAAAACCTTAATAACCGTACCATAATCCGTTTATTTACAAAACTTTATAATTATATACGAATATTTTGCTATTACGAAAACGGTATAACCAAATTATTAAACTATTTATTAAAAAAAAACGTTTTTTTCGTAATAAAACCTAAATAAAAATAAGCTTTCGAAAAGATAAAACGGCTTACCTATAAAGCCCTAATTCTTACTTTCTTTTAACTTGGTCGACTAATTAAAATAAAAACGGACGTATTTTATAACGTAATTAAAAGTATTATTTAATAATAATAAAAAAATAACAAATAAAAACTTATAAAATATTTTTCGAAAATTATAACCTTAACAAAAAAAACGTATCCTATTTAAAACCGAAAGCTATTCGTTATAGTTTAAACTTTTAAATATTATTACTTTAAATTTTAAGGACAAAAATTTTTTATTATAACCGGTTACCAAACCCTATTATATTTCGCAAACAAACGCGTCCTTTTTACGCGTTAAATTCGATAAACCGATTTCCTTTTTAATTTCGATATTACTTTCTAATATCGACCTGGTAAAGAAAATATCGCCGCGGATACCTTATTACGAAAAACGGTCGA
Organism: Monosporascus ibericus; assembly: GCA_004154915.1. Classification (NCBI taxonomy): domain Eukaryota; kingdom Fungi; phylum Ascomycota; class Sordariomycetes; order Xylariales; genus Monosporascus; species Monosporascus ibericus. The sequence goes on from QJNU01000305.1 coordinate 83,528, forward strand.
TTTACTTACCGTTAAAACCCGAAAAAAAAAGAAAAAAACTTAAACCTTAATTCTGCCAAAACGATTAAACTTTTTTATCGCTATTACCGATAAGATATTAATTAAAGTACGAATCGAAAATATCCCATAAAATACTAACTTAATTAATTATATCTATCGCGAAAACGAAATATAAAACTTAGGCAAAAAAAATAATAAACTAGTAATACCCGAAAAAATAACTGACGGCCGTATTTTCTTTTATACCATATTTATCCGCAAAGCTTACGTACTTAAAATATTTACGTACCTTAATTAAAATAAAATAATCAAAATATTAATACGGGAATATATTTAATCTTAATTTAAGCAAAATATCCGATAATATATCCGGAATTATTATAATTACCGTCGGAATAAAACGCCTTAAAATAAAACCCCGGGATTCCTTTACCTTTTCCCTATTCCGAATAATATTTAGGATTACGTCGTCGTCGACGGAAAAAACATGCCGAAAAACCGTTACGGTTATAATTATATATAAATATTTATCGACAAATTTAGCAAAATTATAATAACCTTATTAAATAAAAAGATTAATATTACTAAAACCTTAGTTAACCGATATTATCGATATTTATATCGTTTTCTTAAAATACCCGTTATTTAAATTAACGATAATATAAAATAATTTATTTCTTAATTTTTATCGAAATTAAACGAACTTACCGGTATAAAATATCGTTACGGAAATACCTTATATCCGCAAACTTAAAAAATTATTAAATTTACGAATTAAAAATTAAATTAATATTTACGTTTTTATATCGATAAGTACCAAAATAATTAAAGCATATATATATTAATATTAAACTTTACGTATAATTTATTATAATATTCGTCGATTAATATAGTTTTATTAAAAGTTATATTAAATAAAAATATCCGAAACTTACTTTCGTTAAACTTAAATATAACAAAAATAAAAACCAAATTAACTTAATAAACGTTAATAATCGTTAAACGAATTAAAAACGTTTAAACGTTCGTAAAAAAAGCCGTATTAAAAACGTAAAAGTATTAAAAAATACAAATTAATAAAAAACGCCATTTAACCAAATTTAAAATTAACGATAAAATTTTCTTCCGCAAAAAAGGTTTCGTAATATAAATACCGATTACCCGTTTAAATTCGTAATAAGTAAAACCTTTTAAAATCTTAAAAAAACGCGGATACAATTTCGTTTTCGACCTGCCGCCGAGTTATAAAATAATTAACTTATTTTACGCCGACCGATTATGCAAAGCCGATAATAACCCGTTACCTTAGCAAATTTAAATATTACCGCCACCTGAAAAAATTAACGGTAAACCAAAATTTAAAGTAAAACAAATCGAATAAACAAGACTTAACGGGTGTTATAAAAAGCTATAATATTAAGCCAAGTAAAAAGGTTATAATCCCGACGAAACATAATATTCGGCAATTAACTTTAAAAACGCCCCGATTATGGTAAAACGGTTTTATACGAAATATTCCGAAGTACCCGGATTACCGGTCCGTTTACAAAAATAAATACGCGCGGCGGTTACCGACAAAATTAACGAAAACTATCCCGACGATAATAAAGCCGAAAAAGCAGAAACCGGACCGATAAGGAAAAAACGATACCTATAACTAACAAAAACTTATATATTCTTTTTAATCGTATACAAGTTTCTAAAAAGGGGTAATATAACGGTAACTATCAGGATTAAGACGTAAGGCTGGCAACCGTCACATAAGGCTGACAGCTGCCATATGAACTAGCCACCTGCCATATATGGAATAAGGGTATTTGTAGATCTTCACACACTTTGCGGTTCTGTCTTTCTTTCTTTCTTTTCTTCAGCTTAAAATCTTCGTCCATAGCGCCAATAAGCTAGCTATCATGCTATATCAGGTACTGGCCGTGACAGCTAGTATTATAGGTTAGTTAGGCGATAGGTAGCATTCAAGCCTAATTATTTTATTCGTAGTTAATATAACATCGTAAGTAAGTTTTTAATATTTAGTTGTTATAAGAACGAGGTTCCTGTCTCGAGGAGACCGACCTTTAAGGCCTAGCGTGGATTTAATACGGCTAAACCCCGGAGGGAAGTTCTTAGCCTACTAGACGTGATTTACGTGATCTGATAGATTGATTAGATTACATAGATTATATAGATTTACGGCATACTTACTTTGGAAATAAGGATATATAATAAATCGGTTTCCTATATAAATAGTACTTATTTAGTTTCGCTTTTTAGCTATTAATTTAAGCTTATAACTAAAGGTAGTTATTTTTATTATAAGAAAAGTCTTTAAATCTTTTTAACGAATAAACCTTTAATAAATTATCCTTCCTTTTATTATTACCTGTAAATTAAACCCTTTTTTCAAATATTACTTATACTTTTAGGTAGATATATAACAGGCTCGTTATATTTTGATAGCTTTTTTAATAATAGCCGACGGATAATTCTAAGCTTAATCGGGTATAAGCTTTTTTAAACTTAATAAAAACGATATTATAAAACGACGTTAAAAGATAAATAGTACACCTAATCCCCATTATAAGTTAATAGGGGATTAATAACTAAATTAAATAATTTACTTCCTAACGAAAAAGTTCTTTAATTAATTAATTATATTATACTTTTCATAACCCGAAGTAAAGGAAATCCTTTTTTCTTTTAAACTTATTATTTAACCCCAGCTTTAAAGGATATTATCGAGGTTTAAAGAGATTCGGAAAAGGAAGCAAAACTAAAAATTCAGAAACTTTAGGACTTAAAGGGAAAGAAAAAAGAGCTTTCCCTTAAGAAGAAAATGGAGATTTTTTTGCGCAAAATCCAAAATTTAAAAAAGGATAAAAAAAGACCCTAACCCCCCCAAGAAAGGGTAGCTTAACCTACCCGAGGAATAAAGGAAAGAACCCCAGCACCCTTATTATTCGGCCTTAATTGGTACCGCAAAACTATAATCTTACCCCTTAGCTATTACGGAATACCAGAAATTAAGTGTTATAAATTAATTACGTTAAAGCTTTATAATAAAATTATAAATATAAAAAATTCCTTATTTAAATTAGAACTTATTTTAAGTTTTACCAAAGTTTTTTAACAAAGGATTATTAAAAAATAATGGCCATTTTTAGCTGCTTACTAGACGAATCTTTTTTATAGTTCGAACCAATTATAAAGGATTACCTAGAGAACTATCCCGAAAAATCCTTAAATATTATTAATTATATTTTTAGCAATTACCGGTCCTTTAAGGACCGAATACGAGTTATATTTAAAGATCTAGATAAGGAACAGTACGCGGTAAAGCAATTATATCTTTTTATTAGATCGAATTAACCGCAAAATATATAACAGTATCTAACCGCTTGGCCGTAATTTTTAATTTACTAAAAAACGCGTTATTTTATCCTTTTTACGATAACTTAAAACCTTAAGTTAAGAACGAAATATATATAATACTTAAGATAAGATCCCTTAAAAAATATACCGATAAAGTAATTGTTGTTAACCGACGCATTTTTAACTGGTACCTCGAAAAGAAAAAAAACTAACAAACGAAACGACGACAAAGATTTTAACAGCCGAATTAAAAAAAAAAAAAAAAAAAAAAGGAAAAAAAAAAAAAAAGAAATTAATAAAAGAGAAATTAATAAAAGATAAATAATTAAAACTAATAAAATAATATATTATAAAAAGAAAAAAAAAGAAAGAAAGAAAAAAATATAAAAAAAAAAAAAAAAAAAAAAAAAAAAAAAAAAAAAAAAAAAAAAAAAAAAAAAAAAAA
>QJNU01000306.1:0-86876 GCA_004154915.1 Monosporascus ibericus
GAATAGCTTGTAAGTAACTGCCAGACCTTCCAGAGCCGTATGGTTTGGACTGACCTGCGGGTGTTTATTGGGAATAGTTTGTAAGTAACTGCCAGACCTTCCAGAGCCGCATGCGACTTAAAGTACACCAATGCTGCTATTTATATTTGAACATTTATATAATGAATTACAGTGTGATGTTTGGACTCCTTACCTGGACGATGGGCTTGTCCGAAGTCTTACGGATGAAGCTTCGTTGCAACCAAGTAATCCTAGGACGGTCGAGCCATGTGGCAGCTGCGAGCCCCTTCTTTACCCAAGTGGATCAGTCAAACTCTCAAACCTGGAAAATGACACAAAAATATGTCTCTTCTGCGCTACAGTGTTCAATCAAGCTGAGAAGAGCGATCAACCCAAGGGATCCGATATTCTTGCTGAGAATACTAACTCAATAATAGCTTTACAGCCTAGCGGATATCCTATCCTCCGACTATATGCTTGTATGACCTCATTTCCTTCTACCTATACATATATTCTTAGTTATTAGTTACTTACGTCACAATACAGGTCGAGGAAGACAGCCTGACACTTCTGCGAGTGTTCCAAACTTTTCGCGATTTCAATTGCTACGCGCATGGCTTAACAAATGCGATCAGGATCATCAATGTCACAACGAGCAGGCCAGCCAACGTAGGTTGCCAACACGACTTCTCAATGTTAATCCGTTTGACAACCCCGAAGAGCTACGTCTTGATGTCGCACAGAAGGTTAAGGCGGATAAATACGTTGCTTTGTCTCATCGTTGGGGACCGTCAAAATCTAAACAGCCACCTTCCTATTGTACGATGCAAACAAACGTGAAGGAGCGTCAACAAGGATTCAGCCTAGGCGAACTGCCAAAGACCTTTCGGGACTCCGTTGAGGTGACGCGGAAGCTTGGCGTACAATACCTCTGGATCGACTCACTTTGTATTGTCCAAGGTCAAGGTGGTGATTGGGAGCAAGAGTCTACGAAAATGGAACAAGTCTTTGCCTCAGCGTACTGCACGATAGCTGCGACATCGGCTCCTGACTCCGATACCAGTTTCCTGGTCGAACAATTCGATAACGAGAGCATTTACATTCGAAACGAATCTGCCAAACATATTTATGCTTCGACAACTATAGCAGATTTTGAGAATGATGTTGAAAAGGCGGACCTCAACAAACGAGCTTGGGTCATGCAAGAAAGGCTTCTATCCCCACGAACGATCCATTTCAGTGGTGATCAGGTGTACGGGGAATGTGGGGAAGGTGTCTATGCAGGAGACAAAATCTTCTTAAAATGGTAAGAATGCCAACATATGTCAAAGTCAGCAAATCCTAACCATAAAATCTCTTTTAGCGGCGACCAGACCAAGAAGTACTTCCAGCTTGACCCGATGTTTCCGGATCGACTTCGACATTCGGGCATTGGTGCCACCTTGGTTTTTCTTCAGTCTTTGCTGGAGGATTACTCGCGGCGTGACATTTCGAAATTAACCGACAGAGCTGTCGCTATATCAGGGTTGATGACTCGTATCGGAGAAGCGTTGCTATGCATTGTGCATCACGGTATACTTGAGATGTATCTTCATAGAACCCTTCTCTGGCAACGATCGGACGGGCAGAATACGAGAAAGATTGAGTACAAGGCTTCAAGTGTGCCATCATGGTCTTGGATGGCCTATGAAGGAGGTATTGAATTCGTGGGCGATGAATTCGGTCACTTGGATCTGATCCGAGATTTGGAGTTCGGCAAACAGGCCCTGACTGCCACCGTCTGGGAGCTCCCAGATCTGGACATAAAATTCGATGCAGGAAGCGATGGCACGCGTTACCAACTGCTAGATTCGAAAGGATGCAAGAAAGGATGGATCAGCCTTGACGAGGTGACAGGGCTTTCCACAGTACGGAACGTGGTTGTCATTGCAAAGCATACGGAAGATCAGCCGGATAATTGCCAGTATTTTGTGTTGTTTGTCAGACCATTGACATCCCAGGACGGGCATAGGAGACTCGGAATGATGGCGTTGTTTCCCAGAAGATTGACATCCCAAAATCGGTATGAAAGACTCGGAATGGGAATGATTCGGAAAGATTGTGGATTAAAGAATAAGGGAAAGAGTTATATTCTATGAGTATCTAAAAGCCGGGAGCTGTTCGGGTACTTACGAATAAATCAGAGGTGCTGCAGAATCTCGAACGATAAGAGGAAAGGACGAGGTTGGGGACTTCAAAGGGGCTTCACTGTGTATGGGTCCTGCTTTAATTACGCAAGCCAAAACAACAGCAAGAAGGGGAAGGCGGAGACCGAAATGTGAGAATGGTTTGGTTGACAGTAGCTCTGTCTACGAGTCGTCTGGTTCGGAGCGGTCTTTTTGGTTGCTTCCAAATTAGGGATAGTTACAGCCAAATAAGGAAAAGTGGTTCGGAAAAACACCGGTAAAGGCCACTCAAGAAACTCTCCTTGAAACATCGCTCATACACCACTTTCATCATCTCTTTTGACTATGAATTTATTCGAGTTCCTTGAAACTGCCAAATCCAGCTTCGTTCCTCAAACCTTTTTGGGCAAATAGCTTGCGGTTGCATCACCTGTTAATGCGCTGCGGTGCGGTGTAGAGTGGCCCTGGAACGCACGTGACTATGCGCCAAAATTTCGCTCTGTCGTGCTGTGACGCAGCCTCACCACATACCACATATATACAATCAGTTGCAGGGAAACAAATCATACTTACCCATATACCAACAAATTCTCACTCAGCGAAATGTTGCCGTCTTTCTCTCTTTGCGGTTTTAAACACTCAAATATATTCCAGCGAAGCAGGAAGTATGAACACGCCACCCGCTGGAGTCCCCCACCCTCCCCATGTGGCCGACCTTGTGGCCGGTGTCATGAATGAAAACCTTTTCAGGCGGTTTGAGGAAGTGGTGAAGACTCGAGAAGAAGCAACCCCGGAGCCCCAGTCTGGAAGGATTATGGCAACGCCGCATGAGCCCACTGGGATATCATGGCGTGTTGATTCACACCAACCCGCAGCTAACCTCCAAACAAAGAGGCATCGAAGAGTTAATTCTTACGGTACATATTTAAAGCTAGGTAATTTTATCGAAGGAAACGAAAAGGCTTTCGCAAAAGGACTACAGGACGAAGAAAACATGCCCGTTTAGAAGACCGAATACGATTTTAAACTTCTCGCTGCCGACTTCCGCGTTCTAAACTGTCAGACCTAGGTGAAGGTCTAGATCTGTTAGCTGCATCATGGCTTAGCTAGCGTTGCTACTATTGGGATGCGCTGTTCGACTGTCCGGTATCGCTTTCTCTCAGATACAGCTGTTTTATGTGTATATAAGGAGGCTTCATGACCTCTCATTCTAGACAGGACCTTTTAGAAGGTCAACCAGATAATTCCTTCTTCTTCAGCCAAATATATGCTTCAGTGTGTAATGTCAGGGTCTCATACAAACGTATCAAACGGCTTTATATAAACTTGTTTTAATATTTTTATAAGACCCTGACATCACACACTGAAGCATATATTTAGCTGAAGAAAAAGGAATTATCAGGTTGACCTCTAAGAGGTCCTTTCTAACAACTAAAAGTAAAGATACCTCCTTAAATACATAAAAAAACAGTTGCGGCTAAAAGAAAACTGTATCAAAACGTATAAAGTAAGCTGCCTTCAGGAACTAATCAAACCAAGCCAAGGCCCAGCTGTTTGATCACCTTTAGCTGGGTCTGACACACCCCCCCAACTATTAAAAACTAACAGCTAAACTTCTCACGAATCTAAATATTACCCGAAAGGGAATAACAGTAATAATTAAAGCAAAAAAAAAAAAATCTTCCAGGTATTACAAACCTGATATCATACTAACAAACCACAAAAGCTTTATTGGAAAGCTAGGTCTTAATACTAAAGTAAATACGACGGAAGGAAATAACAGAGGAAACGGGAACGATAGCTCCTATTATTACAACGCAACAATGTTACTATAGCGAAACTTCTTTCAAACTTTTTCGAACCTTAAAGCAACCTTTTAAAAATTCAGTAACCTAACGAATTCCTGATACTTTTGGGGTCCAAGTGGCTTCGTAAAGCCATCTATAACAGTTGCCGTAATAAGCGTTTATTCGATATTAATCTTTTTCGTAACGAAAACTTCGCGGAGCTAATAGCTATAGATATTAACGTACTTTAGCTTCATAATTAGTTACACAGCTTCCTCGGTAACGAACCGTATCGTTTGCTTATTATCTACCTAAATAACCAGCTTTTTATCTAGCTTTAGGCTTATAGCTTTAAAAAGCCTTTACATAAAGATTGCTTCCTTAACAATTTAAAAAAAGGCCAATAACTTTGCTTCCGTACTTAAGGTAGTAACTATATCCTACTTATTAACTTTCCAAACGATAAGATTACCGAACAATAATATCACGAATCCCTAAAAACTTTTACGGTCAGGGTTATCCGCAAAAAATACGTTATTCGAACAAAGCAACGATCGTACGCTAAATTCTTCGTCATCACCATACTATATAGCAAAATAACGCGTATGATATCCGTAAAACAGGGCTTTAACGACGGCGTCGTAATAAATGGAATTTAGGTTCCTGTTATATCGTAACAAATAAAATGCAGCTTTAGCTATATCTGGGCGAATAGTAACAGCTTTATACAGCAAGCTGCCGACCTTTTCGAAGTAATCCTTTTTCGAAATTATAAACGCTTCGCCTTCGAATTTCTTTAGCTTTTTCCATTTAAAAACCTTAAAATAACGTTTCCTAACTTCGGAAAGGTTAAAACGTAAGTATATTTTCTCCTAGTAAGCGTCCTGTATTAACTACAGCTTTCTAGCCTTACGGTTATGCAGGATACACATCTTAAGGAATTACTATAACTTTCCAAGATCGACGATATGAAAACGTTACGTTAACTTTGCAAGGAATTCCTTTACGCGTACCGTATCTCAAGTCCTGTACATTATAGATATATCGTCAATATAAAAAAACAACGTTAACGAACCATTAATCATAACGCATAGGTTATCCGGGACCGGCTTTAAACCTAGGTCTTTTAAACCTGCAGATAGATCTCGTTACTACAGAAATAGCGACCGCTTAAGCCGTATAAAGCCTTTAAAAGCTTTAAACAAAAACCTGGACGTCCGAACCCCTATAAAAAACGTACGTATATTAATTCGTCGATTTTGCTATGCAGGAACGCGTTAACAGCGTTTAATTAACGAAGCTCCAGGTTAAATCGGGCTGCAACAGCCATCAACATACGAAATAACCTTTCTGCAAGCGTAAATACATAAGCGTTAAGCTTTCCACGAAGTTAAAAATCGCCACGGATAACAATTTTAGCCTTAAATTTCTGAAGTATCTTATTTTTGTTAAACTTGTAAGTAAATACTTACATTAACGGAAGAATACCGTTAAGGCCAACGTCGTTAATCGCTTCCTAAAATATGGTAACAGCAACTAACTGCTTTATCCGATATATCTGATCTTATTTTTTTCGCGTAGCTACCTTCCAGTTTTCGGCGTACTTATGCTGCATAGCTTCCTGCCAATTTTTAGGCACAGCAAGGAAATTATTACGATAAAGGCGTTCCGGCCTGACCGCTATTAAAAAGATAACGTTAAAGGCGGTTAAATATATATTGCGTTTTTCAAATCCCAGCCTGTAGCTTATATTAGCCGAAGGTAGCTCTTTCCTCCTTTTACTTTTAGTCCTAAATTTAACAACCGCTAAGGGATTTAGAAAATCCAACTCGGTACGGCGTTGCTATAATTAAAAGGAACTTATCGATGTATCTTAAACCTTATCCGATAACAACTCGTAATGTTATTAATGACCTACATTTTCGAGGTCTGGAGTAGCCTTTGGTGTAAGTAAACCCTGTAAAGGGTTTTCGCTTCCCGAATCACCCGTTTTGCCTTAGGAATAATCAGGGTCGTTTTCGGAGTTATTGCTAACAGTTAAATCAAAGGATTCTTTTTCCTAATTACGGTTTTCGTTAGTTTCCACCCCCTTAGCTTCTTATGAAACATCCTGATCAAAAGGATCTATGGCTATTATGATAATGTCATATATAGGTTCCTCGTTTTCGATAGATAGACCCTGCGCTACCATATTATCCACCCCCCCAGTAATACCTGTATTTAAGAGGTTACTGGTAAAAACAGCTCTTAAGGTCCTTAGGAAGGTCGTTGCTTTGGGTGGGATAAGTATGCTGTCGATCTGATCGTTCAGTTCCGCGATTTTAATTGATAACTTCTGCGGCTGATCGTTTCGATACTTCTTCGTCTCGTCGAAGGTGACGTCGCGAACGGTAATAACACGTTGCTACGAAAGAACCCATACGCTATATACGTTGCTAGCTACGTAACCGACTAGATAGCCGATATACGCCCTTAGGTCCATCTTTTTCAGGCGGTCTGCTTTTTAACGGACTGCTTCCGTAAATATATAAGCCTTTAATCCGAATAGGATAACGTTCGTAACGTTTACCTTTAAACCTTTTTCGGGAATCGGTATCTTATCCCTCTTAACGATCCACTCGTTCAGGACCTGGACGGATATCTTCCAGCCTAAGGCTTTAATAAGTATACGGTTAGTGATATATATAGCTGCTTTAATAACTTCAGGCCATAAGTTAAAAGGAAGGTTACTACTAATCATCAGGTAACGTACCTTCATAATAATCAGGCCCCCGGCACGTTCTTAAACGCTTACGGGCTTTTTGGTATACGGAAGCAACGTTTTATGCAAAATTCCTATATCAAAAAGCCATTTCCGGAATCTCCGTCCGAAAAAAGTCTTTCCGTTTAATACAATCGTCTTAACCTTAATATGTTGCTATTTCTTTAAAAAAATTATTACGTTTATTAAGGCGGTAAACACGTACTTTTTCCGCTTTATAATATAGCTAATCCTAGCTCCGATAATAAAACAGGTAATAATTAATACTTTCGTACGACCGTTAAAGGCGTCGTTAAATTCAAAAAAATTAGTACATATCGTAACGAAAGACTTACGTTCCTTAATTTGCGGCCTTCGCAAAACTTTCTTTCGAGCCTTTTTAATAACGCAGTCCTGGCAATCGATCTTCGACGGCAGCTAAATCTTTGCTCCGGTAACTACTTACATTACCTTTTTTAAAGCTTTAAGGCCTAAATGGGCAAATTTTCAGTACCATAGCGTAGCATTTCCTTTTAAGGGCTTTAAAGGACCTTAAAAATCGTTCCCGTAAAGTTTTTTTAACTTCGGAAAAAGGAATTTTTTAATCAAGGGTTCCGTAACGAAATTTTCGTTTTCGTTTTCGAGGATAACTTTATCCTTAAGGTTACTTTCGTCCTTTAAAACCAGCCCGTTAAACTTTTAGGTTGCTATAAAAACTGCTAAAAGAATAATATCGTCGTTATTATTCTCCGGGGTTACTTTAACGTAATAAATAACGAGCTGGCGTTCGATTTATCGGATTTTTATTATTTCCGTCCTCGACGTCCGTAACCTTTTATAATATACGACGTCGGTTTCGTAATTTTAATAAATCCCAACCTATTGAAACAATTTATATAAAGCTAAATCAATATGCATCTTAAAAATATAAAGGCAATTCTTTAAAAAAAAGGCGTTAATCCTGCCGTTTAAGGTAATAAGCGCGATCTTTTGCGTTCTTTCGCCTAAGATATTTAAATATTTCCTTTTAGCTAAAAGCCTTCCATCCATTATAAAAAGATGTAAATCGATAAAATTAACCTTCCGGTTACTAACGTGGAAATCTAAATATGTATCTAATAACGTAAACCTTTTAAAACTGTATCCGGTAATAACGTTATTAGCTTAAGGGTTTATAAATAAAGGAAACCCTTTAACAAAAAGCGCAAAAGTTAATTAAGAAGTTTATAGTTTCGATTCCTTCTTAGCACGCTTAATAGTTACCCTTAAAGCGTCAGTTCCGTTCGCGATATGCTTATTTACCTTCTTCCTAACTTCGGGATCTTCAATCCACCTACTAGCCTTAATCTTTAAGCATATATAAGGGCATTCCTTAAAGAAGTGGATATCTCCGTAAATATACGTCCGCGGGGGTTAAAAATTATTCCGGTTACTATTTTGGTTATTATTCCGGTTACTGTTATTCGAAGTGTTTTAAAAGGGCCCCGTCTAACTAGGGGTCTCTCCGTTAAGGGTAACACCAAACGCTCCTCGTGACAACTGTTCGGCGGTAACGCCCTGGACCTTCCGTAACCTCATATGGCTGCGGAAGCGTTCCACGAGCTTTTGCACTAACGGCAACTCGGTAGCGTCCTTGCCGTCGAACATGGCTTTCTTTACCGTAGCAGTCTAGGTAACAGAAAAGTCGGGTAAAAAAGCGTTCATAACTTTAAGGAAATTAAGGTGGCCGTAAAACCCTAAAACAGCTAGAATTTAAAGCTTTTCGGCTTTAGTATACGCTCTCCAGTACTTGGAAAACCATATATCCATCTGGATCCTGTTAATCTTTAACGCTTTTTTGTATCGAACGTCGACCTCGTAAATCCGAACGTTATTATTAAGCTTAAATTCGCTTTTTAAAGCTAATAATCTATCTCGAAATATAACTTTCTTTCAGTATACCTAATAATGATCAGGATAAACGGATTGGTTAAGAAACGTACTAACTTCGGCGAACGCCTTCTTTTAAGCTATAAAAAAGGTCTATTATCGATCAAAGACTTTTAACGCCTTCTGGAACTTCGCATCTACTTTTAGATTAAAATCCAGTTTATTAAAAACGTTACTATCGAAATCCTTAACGATCGGATAAATCGGTCTTTTTACTAGCGCTGGTACGCGGGTTGTGTTAGGGTTGATATACTCCCATAGTATGCCAGCTTTCGAACTAACGTAAAATTCGAAAGTATCATACTTTTTAAGGGTCCCCTTTTTAAGAAGGAACGCTCTAAGGCGTCCTGAAATCTTATCAGGGTTTGTTAACGGGGAAGGAACCATGGCTTTAATCGTAATACAGGAAAGACAGGTGGGTTAAGGTAACAGGAATGGCGGCTAGGACTCCTTTATGAAGGGCGGCAATAGGTTACAAAGTTATTGCGGGAGCGACGGCGAGGATTCGAATAGCCTCAAAAAGACGTATATAACGTATATAACAAGTATATCAAAGCATAGCTAACAAAAAATGCGGACCGGGCTCATAACTATAAGACCCTGACATCACACACTGAAGCATATATTTGGCTAAAGAAGAAAGAATTATCTGGTTAACCTCTAAGAGGTCCTTTCTAGCAACTGAAGGTAGAGATACCTCCTTAAATACATAGAAAAACAGTTGCGGCTGAGAGAAAACTGTATCAAAACGCATAAAGTAAGCTCCCTTCAGGAGCTGATCAAACCAAGCCAAGGCCCAGCTGTTTGATCACCTTCAGCTGGGTCTGACAATTTTACATACCGGACTTTTGGGACTTCGTCTTGAGAATTATTTTAATACGCTTCTTGGGCGGGGAACCACTCCGTTCGTCTGCTGTTCCAGGATTCTTTTCGAAGGGATAAGTCCTTTTTGGCCGAGAGATCAGCTTGATACGAACATTTTTCTTCGTAGGAACAGAATCGCCGTTAATACCGTGCGTTTGAACATGACGCGGGGGCTGCGAATTGCGGTCGATATGTAAAGACGCTTCCTTATGGTCTGGTGGTGAAGGTAAAGTTAAGGTGTAATATTGGACAGCTGCAGGTGGACGTGCTGTATCCATAACGTACATTACTTTACGGTCTAAGTATGGCCCGTCCGCGCCATAAGAGATGGCAGTATGGCCGAAGAACGGGCTATCATTGGGGGTGAATGAAGCGGCGAGACAATCCTCATCGCCAAACGGATCGGCGATCCAAGGTAGCATGCAAGATACTCTCTGTTGGTCTCGCCCACCCTTCCGCTGCTGCTACGCAGAGGCATGGCAGATTGGCTGCCCACCCAGTTTCTCCTCGTGAAAAGCGGTCGAGGGCGGCCAGACCGAGCTGGGAGACACGCATTGCGTTGCCAGCACCGCGTCAGACGCTGTGGGGATATCCGCCACCTGTCGAACCCCTTTGCCAACGTCAGAACCCTGCTTCGCTGTCTGTGAGAAAAGAGGGAATGCCACAGGAGATGACTCGGAGCTCTGGCCCTTGGCGTCGCGCTCATTCGTATTTGTGAGGTGGCTCTTACAATGCCGCTCCCAGTCATCTCCTTCAACAAACCATGCAAGGCAGAAGAAGCAGAACTAGATGCTCGATAGCTTCACCGAAAGCTCTCTAGCCCTCTCTTTCTTGCGGCAGTTGTGAATGTGCTTGTTTTTCCGGCGCTTGTCCTTAATGCTGTAAGTTGTTAGCCAGGCCTTCGGTGGTAAGGAATGTTCATGACAAGGAGAGACCTAACTAACTTTTCCGTATTCTGGCCACATACGGGATAGCATCCGTCATTCGGTTCCTCGCCCGGTAGATAAAAGACGTTTTAATCCATGGTAAGAAGAGTGATTACGTCCTATATTACGTCCCGTATTCCCTTCGCGCGCAAGAGAAACTACGGCTTATCTTTTTTGCCATCCGGAGCTTCGTAAGAATTGTCGCAGAATAGGGGTCACTTGCTTAGTCATCAACGCCCCTAGAAACTATAGAGACCCCGTAACCACGTTGTTCCGGGGCTCCCACACTATATATAGAGCTTCCTAGCCACTGCTCTCTAGAGCCTAGATTATCCATAACAATTTACACTTCCCACACCTTATGCAACCTTCTCCCGCGATCAGCCTAACTGTAATGGTTATAAGCCCGGTGCTTTAACTGCGGAAGATAGCTACGGTTAAATTAATCGCAACTTTTTTTCTACAAATTAAAAACCTTATTACCCTCCAATATGTCGGATAATCCCATTCCTAAGGATGTAATCCTTAAGGATTATTTTAGCTACCTTAATTAATCCCTTTCCTTACTTTTTAACGTTTTCTTACGTAATGTATGGCATTTTATCGACCTAGATACGTTTAACGTTAATCGTTTTAAAAGCTTTCGGAAGTTTCCTTTGTTCGAAAAGTATATTACGGAAGCTAACGTTTAACGAAAAAAGTAATATACGTAAGCCTTGATTTAATAAAAAAACTTTTACCTTAATATCGAATAACGTAATTTTACCCCTGAAACTTTTAAAAAGCTATGAGTTACGGATTTTAAGGAATAATATAAAATAAATCTTAAACGTTTTAAAGTTAATATCTGGAAGGAGTTACGCGAAGCTTCCAGGATTAACGTAAAATATACCAACATTTAAACGTAAATTAGCGTAATAATAAAAAGCCAACTTTTAAAAAACGCCCAAATCGCCTTGGTTATCTGAAAAAAGATAACCGTTTAAAACCTTCTTAAGAAATTAAAAAATTAATTCGTTTTTTACCGTTAAGCACCATTACGACAGTATGTAAAAAGTACCGTAAAGCTTTACGCCTAGCAGAAATGGGTTACATAAAATATAATTAATAATACCGGATTTAATTTTCCGTTTATATTTAAGCGAAGGCGTATAACCTTAAAAAAGTTAAAAGTACGTTTGCAGCAAAAAATTTCTTAAGCTTTATATTGTAACGGCTCGTATTAACGTAAGCGAATTCGGAGCTAATTAATTTTATACGGGATAATTCGTTTAGTAAACCTACCATAATTTTACAAAAGCTTAGGGCCTGGTTTTCGGCTATATACTATGAAAACAATTTACAGGCCGAAACTAAAAATCCCGGGATTTTTGCCACGTTATTATAAGGATTACCTTCCGGATCGGGAATAATGCCGAACCTTAGCGTAAATTCTTTAATAAGAAAGCTTATAAGTAACTATAAATATCCTTATCTTATTACGTTAAACCAAACCTATAAGTAGGAACCTTTCGAATACGCTTTTTTACGCTTGGCGATCACGAGGGTAACTATTCGGAAAATTACCTACCTTAACTAAAAAAATGAAAAGAAATCCGCAAACGCTTTAAATTTAATAAGTAAAAAAGGTTTCGCGAAAAGCTTATAAAACTCTCTAAATGGAAAAAATGTATCCGGAATCTTATAAAACGATTAACGTTTAATAATAACGGTAATAATAATACGCAATTCGGTAATATTACTGCAGCGCTTATTAATCCTTATACTTTGGAAATTCTTAATCTTACTTTAAGGATTTATATTATTATTTATTTCAGTAAATACCTTTTATCTTAATCTATATTAATTGATAATTATAAGGCGAGGTATTTAGTAAATACTAAAAACTTGCTTATCCTCGGTACCTTTATGCCTAACTTTATAAAGCACATAATAAAAGCGAAATCCTTGTCGTTACCGATCAGCGGCACGGGAAAAAGGGTAATTAAGAAAATATTACTGGAAGCTTTTAAGAAGCCATAACATAATTTTGTCCTTACGGCCGTAACTATAACAAACAGTTTTTACGTTAATATCTTTTCGGAAGCTTTACAAAAAGAAAACCGGGATCTGGTATTACGGTATAAACTACTTCCTTAAAAAAGAAAAAATTAATAAAAGCGTTATTTTTACGAAACTTACTTCAGTATATAACTTAACTTTTCTTAAATATAAACTGCTTGTCTTTTATTCCAATAATTTATTAATAATTCCGCAAAGCCTAGTAAATATCTTAATATTTCCGACGATTAGTTAAAAAAAGAAAGGAAAACCGTAAAAGCAATTAAAGGATCCCTTACGTCCTCGTAAAAAAAATAAAAAAGCTTTAGCACTTTAAATCTAGGCATTTAAAACCTAAGGCGCTAAAAGCGCTCGTTAAAAACGCTAGGAACGTTATCATCGAAAGGACGAAACGTCTGGAATATAAAAGCTATGCTCATACGTACGCCTCCGAAATAATTTTAAAACGCTCGCCGGAAAGCCGAACTCCCAAACCCTTTGGGCGTATTACATGAGATTATTTCGATTATCCTATAATGTTCGATATTAAATATATTAAAAAGCTTTTCGCCTTTTTAACAACCGATCGTTTAAAAAAAACGACGTTCTGTTTTATTAAGGATTTCGAACATTAGGTACGTAAGTAATATAAGCTCCCTATTTGCAAAATCAAGCAAGATAATAACATTAAAACGATCGTAATAAACGGACTTACGAATTATTAAGCATAGTACGTCAAAAAAAAAATTCGGGCTTAAAATAACTTCCTTATATTCTAAAGAACCTATAAGGGGAAACGAATAAATAGGTTAAAAGTTAATTAATAAAGCTGTTCGAATAAAGCTAAAAGTAAACCTTTTTAAGGCCCTTTAATTTAAAATAATAAAAGCTATAACATGGTTATATAATATAAGCTCGAATTACGCGTAGGATTTGTTATTACCTAATAAAATATTCGTACGCTAATTCAGGCAGTATTTCCGTTGATATGATCCTGTTATTATAAACGCGATTACCGTAAACTTTAAACCCAACTGGTCCGAGATCTTCGCATATAACGTACGAACGTATCCGTTAATAAAAGATCGAAAAGTTAAAAAAAAAGCAAGCTCTGAAGGTAAAACCGAAAGTTTATATCAGTTATTTGGTAAGATACCGAGCTTTTAATATCTACCAAATATAAGTACCGGAATTCCGAACCGTTATTACCACCCCTAACGTTAATTTTAACGAAAATATCTTTTATTAGGTGAAAAAGGAAAAGGAAAAACGTTCGCTTTAATTATAAGCCGGAAGTTTGTAAAATATTTTCAAATCTTTAAGAAACTTCCTAAAAAAAATCCAGTTTTTAACATAATTAACGCATAAAACGGCCTTTATAATAATTATAGTATTTTAAAAACCGTAGAAAGTTTTGCTTCCGAACCTAAAAACCTAACGGGTAGCTAACCGAAAGGTTAAAACTTAGGGGTAAAGGAGTTTATAGGTAAAGCTAGAATTAATCGTAAATTTTTAACACTTAAAATATTTTTAATGCGGAAAATAAGATTTAAGGAAACGCTTAAAAAAATAAACCTTAACCGTTAGCTAAAGTATTAAGCTTATAAAGTTTTCGTAAGTTACTTATAAGGAAGATGGCATAGAAGAAGCCTTTCCGAAAATGCACTTAACGGGGCCCATAAGTAAATTAACCTATTTGCTTTATTTAAAATCAGGTTTGGGACTTTAATAAATAGGGAAAAAAGTGGTAATTAAAAAGCTTTACCCTTCGTATTCGTAAATCTAAAAAGAACAAAGGAAAGTAACCATAAACATCCATGCATAAGAATAAGAGGTTACGGAAACGGAAAACCCCCAATAGTACCGTAAACGGTGGCGCTTATTCGGTAAACGTTACCATAATTTTTAAAAATACTAAAATATACCTGGCCTTAAATCGAAACTGAAAAAATATTATTTATTTATTCCCGTTACTACAGCATACAGCAAAATAAGGATATAAAAAGCTATATACTTTCCATATAATAATCGCGGTAAAGGCGATACAAAAGGAAGCTAAGCGGCTAGGCGTTACATTAAACAGACTTAAGATCTATAGGAATTAACTGTAACGAACCTGTCATACATCCACCTGGAGTATGAGCAGTATCCGAAAAGGGGTCTTAATTTGCAGGTAACAATAGGGCGAGGGATGATTCATTAGGGGTCTGTTCGTTAAAGAGATTTAAAAACTTTCCCCATAGTAAAGAACGACTGCCTTTGGCTGTAGGCTTAGATTGATAGCTAAGGAGCGAAACTAAGTAGGTGCTATTTACATAGAAAACCGGTTCATTATATATCCAACTATCTTTCAATAAGTATATCGTGGATTTATGTGATTTATGTAATTTACGTAATCTAGTCTAGATTACCTAGATTACTTAAATCAACTAGATCATTACTTTAGGAAGTTAAGCCTTTTAACCGAAAATTAGCCGTAATAACCTTACGTCAATCCTTAAAGATAAGTTTTAACAGGAACTTTTATTCCTGTAACATTATTTCCCTTTTTTAAGGATTTCTATCTTAAAGATAAGAACCGTAGGTGGCCATTTTTGTTTGTTAAAGAAAGTTTCCGGGGATTTTTAAGCTAACTTTATTATGATAGGCCGTATTTAAATTTTTTTTTTTTTCGTTTGCTTTAACGCGAAGCACGCGATAATCGTACGGATTTTATTGAAAGATTTGGCTCCAAGGTTGTTTTTTGTTCGAATTGCATTCGTTTCGGGAAGCCTGATTGCTTTTTTATGTTTGACATTCCTAGTTGCGGATGTTGTACTCGTCGCCAGCGCTCGGCCTGCGACGTACTGGACATAAATTCCCTAATGAAAATCGGGGAAAAATGCGAGCGTTTGCAAAAAAAGTAGCGCGAAACGGAGGACGAATTCCTAACGTACCAGGAGGCGATAAAGAAGGAGCGTTATAAACAAAATGAAAAATCGTTAAAGCTTGTTGGAAGGTTAAGACGGCTACGTTTTTAACAAAAGGTTTTGAAAAAAAAAAGCCGTAGTTATCTTAAAAAAAGGGTACGAACTGGACCAATTAGAAAAATAGGAAAAGTTGGAGGAGAAATAGCGACGTATGGAAGCGGAGTAAGCGCGGCTTATCTCCGAGATAGATGCTATTACGGAAACGTTTACTCCTTTCGATTGGAACGCCGCCGGTTTGGATTTAAATAAGGGACTTTTATCGCCTGCGACCTTGGCTGCGTTGGAAACGGTCGGTTAGGATTCCGTCGGTGGAATATCTTAACCAGGTCCATCGTATTCGTTAGGTGGTTAAGTAATTCCCAAGTGTTTTTTCGTATAAGTATCCTTCTTATTTAACTAAGTATTAGATTTTGTTTTTGATTATTTTAGAATTTAATATCTTTTCGATTTCGTATTTATTATCGTCTTTTTCGATTTCCAGGTTTGTTTTTAACGGGGCGTTTTTAAGTACTAGTTTAAGCAAGGAAATATGGAAAACAGGATGTATTTTTATTATCTTAGGTAGTAATAGTTAATAGTTGGTTTTGGAAATAACCTTATTAATCTTAAACGGACCAAGTTTTTTAAAATTAAGCTTATCGTTAGGTCTTTTAGTTTTAATTTGCGAAACGTTTGACGTTGCGTTTTGTCTTTAACGTAATAAGTAAACCTTATCTCCTTTCGTTAAAATTAATCCTTTATTTTTTTTGGTTATAGTATTAAGCCATTTTTTGCTAGAGAAAACGCAACTTGGTTTATAAACGGGATTATATCGTCTTAATTTCCGTTACCATCGTTTTTGCTTAGGGAGTTATAATGGCGATTACGGGAGTTTTATGCATTAATTACTTTAGTCGTTAAGTTATTACTTCGTATCCGTATATAGCTGTATAAGGGGATATGCCCATATTTTCGTTAGTAAATATGTTATAGGCCATTTATGTTAATAGTAACAGCTTTACTTAATTGTTTTGCTGGTAGTTAACATAACTTCGGAGGTACTATTTCAAAGTTTGATTTAATCGTTCCGTTTAACTATCTGTTTATGGGTAATAAGCTATTAAGAACTTAAGCTTAATACCTATCTGTTTAAAAAAGCTGGTACCAAACTTAGATGTAAAAAGCTTATCTCGGTTAAAAATGATCTTTTCTGGTATTCCATATTTGTCGAAGTAATATCGGATGAATATATAAGCCAGTTGTTTTACCGTTGTAGTTCTTTTAAAAGGTAAGAAGTATTTATATTTGGTAAATCTGTTAACGATCACCCAGATTCCGTCATATTCGACTTTAGTAACTGGATCTTTAAATAGGGGAAAGCTAGTGATGAAATCTTAAGCTATGGTGTTCCAAGTTTTGTTAAAAATGGCGGTAGGTTGCAACAGCCCGTAGGGCTTATGGCGTATTGCCTTGGCCTTATTGCAGATGTTGCAATTTTTGATAACCTTTTTAATTATGCGGCGTAATTTTAGGAAGTCATATTTCTTTTGTAACCGTCGGGTGGTTTTAAAGATTCCTTAATGTTCATATAATAAGTTTTCGTAAAATTCCCTTACGAATTGTTTTTGTTAATTTTTGGGAATATAGATTTTATTATTGTATAGTAGCTAATTTTTTAGTTGTTCTTTTAATTGTTAAACCTTTTTATTTTCGTCCGTATCATAGGAATTTCGAAACCTCGTTAAAAGTTCGGTGGTTAGTTTTTTTAGGATTTCGCATAACTGTATAGTACCATTTTTATTATACTGTAATATCTGCATGTTTCGTTTAGGAACCTTAGGATTATAGTCGCTTTTGCGATTAAGAATATCTGCCTGGATGTTTTCCTTTTTTTTTGATGTGATATATTTTGAAGTTAAACCTTGATAAAAAAACTATCCAAGTTTTATGTCGTTTGTTTAGTTTTTATACTTTTATAAAGCGGGTAAAGTTCTTATAATTAAAATAGATATTAAAGGGTTCTTTAGTTCCATTAAGGAAGGGTTTTTATTTTTTAAAAGCGTTAATAATTGCCAATAATTCCTTATCGTAGATAGGGTATTTAAGTTCTGCATTTCGGAATGCTTTAAAGTAATACGTTACTGGGTAGCATTTGCCGTTATCTTTTAGTTATTCCAGGACGGCATTTAGTACGTAATCCGAAGCGTTCGTCTTTAGGCGTTTTTTCTTGTTTGTATTAGGTAGTTTTATCATGGGTCTACTGGTGATTACGTCCTTTAAAATCTGGAATACCTTTTTTGTATCCTTTAAAAGCTTAAATTTTTTTCTTACGTACTTTTTGCTAATAAATTTCGTTAATGGTTTAATTATATTTCCGTATCCTTTAATTAAGCTTCGTACGTAACCCGTAAATCCTAAAATCTGTCGGATGTCGGTAACGGTCGCTTTATTAAAAATAAGCCAATTTTTAACTGCTTTTATCTTAAAGCGTTAAATCTGAATTTGGCCGGAGGTAAGTATATATCCTAAAAAGTCTAGCTTTTATATATACCATACGTTCTTGGTTAGGTTAACTCGGATGTTCGCTTTATTTAGGGTTTTAAGTACTTAAGCTATATGTTATTTGTATTTTTCCAAAATCTCGGAATAGATGAGAATATCGTTAAGGTAAACAAATACGAACTTATCTAGGTATTTTCGTAAAGTAATTATAACCAGGCGTTAAAAACTGGCGGGAGCATTGGTAAGTCCTATAGGTATTACTCGGTATTCGTAAAATCCATGTATCGTTTTAAATGCCGTTTTCCATTCTTTTTTTTTTTTGGTTATTCTAATACGGTAGTAACCGTTTCGAAGATTAAGTACAGTAAATTACTTAACTTTGCTAACGTTTTCTTTTAATATGTTTATAAAAGTTAGGAAATATCCATATTTGATCGTGATGTTATTTAATTATTTATAATTGATTACTTTTTTAAAAACGAAGTCTCCATTTTCGTTAATCTTTTGCTTTCCGTTTTTCGTTTTTGGTATTATAAGGCCGGGAT
The DNA here is from genome assembly GCA_004154915.1 of Monosporascus ibericus. NCBI lineage: Eukaryota > Fungi > Ascomycota > Sordariomycetes > Xylariales > Monosporascus > Monosporascus ibericus. The sequence goes on from QJNU01000306.1 coordinate 18,447, forward strand.
ATCCAGCAGGAGAATTAAAAGGTCGAATATATTTTTTCTTTAAATTAAGTTAAATGGTTTTCCATAAGGCTTTTAATTTTTCAGGATTTATGTAGTAAATCTTGTAAAATTTGGAATAATATCCTTCCTTAATGGGTATTCGGTGATCTTATTAACTATATGGTAATAACTCGTAATCTTCTTTATCCTTAAATAATTTCTTGAATCCCTGGTACTTAAGTAGTACCGTTCCGGTTTGATCTGGAACTTGTACTTCTTTGATAACGTAGCAAACCTTTTAATCGTTTTCCTTAAGTGGCTTTTTATCTTTCCAAGAAAGTATCTGGTATTTCCAGTTAATATTTAAATTGCTGGTCCTGAGCTACGGCATTCTCAGGATAATGTTATGTCCAGAGATGTCGGCAATGTCCAACGAAATTCGTTCTTGGTATCCTTAAATCCAAACGGGGAATTTTTCCGCTTTTCGTAAAACTCGTTCGTTTTTATACTTAAATAGGCTTCCGTCCATTATGCGTAACTTATAGGACTTTAGCTTGTATTTTTAAGGAACCTAATGTTTTTCTATTATTACGGGAAAGATAAAGTTACCTTTAGCCCTTAAATCGATTATAACCTTAAACGTTTTGTTCTTATATTAAAAAGGAATTTCGATCTGGCTGCGTAATCCCTTTACTGCTTTACATAAGGTCTTATAGGTTAGGGTTTTTCGATACCTTAATTTCGAAAACCTTTGGCGTTTTTTAACTATTATTATCTGCTTACAAAAAGGCGTTTCCATTTTCGGGCTTTTTTTTGCAACGTACTTGGTGTAATAATCATTTATGCATTTATATCACTTCTTTTTGCCGAACTGGCATTCGAAGGTAATTGCTTTTTTTGGGCTTAACCTTTGGTTTTGCATCCTTTAAGTTATGGGGTTAAAAGTACGGACCTCCGGAGGAAATATTCCAATATCTAGGAGTTCGTATTAAATACAAAACATCGGGGAATAATATAAGCATTCTTGCGATATAGCCTTTTAATTTTGCTCCGATTCGGGATGTAAATAATAGGACTTAAGGTACTTTAGCCATCGGGGAGTTTCTGTACATCTGCATTCGTTATCTGGTTCGGTAGGTATTTCTTCGTTTTATCCAGGCCAAAAGTCGTTATTTTCTTTAGTTCGGAAATAAACGAGATAATCCTTAAGGTAACAAGCGGTAAAATGCAACAACTTAGGTTAATTTGCTCGGGGTTTAGTATATACCGTACATTCAGGGAGCTCGGAAAATTCCGGGGATAACTATCCGTAATTGCTAACGTCAGGTCGAAACTGACCATTTTCGTTAGGCATCTTACATTAAAAAATATTAAAATGGCAAAAATATCCTAGCTTTATAGCTATCCTGGAGGCCGTTTATCCGGGGTAATATTTGCAGGCCTTAGCCTTAAAGTCCTGGCAGATAGGATAATCCTTATATTTTAGGATATTGTTCTGGATTTAAATAATGGTAGTAATAATAAATTCTGGCTAAAAAAAAGTCGAATTAACTTTTTTCTTTTCTTCTTCTGCCTTACTGTCGATTTCTTATTCAGCCGTTTTAGCTTTTTTCTAAAGTTAAGGAATCCCTCCTTTTTAAAGGTTCCTTTTAGCGAGAAAACGACACTTGCTTTTAAAATATCCTTTTTTACTATAATTAAAACATTCTATGTCGGATTTATCTTTTTTAGGCTTTTTCGAAACGGTACTTGCTTCCTTTTAAGGTTTACCCTTATCCTTTTTAATTCGGCTGCTAAAGCCCTTATCGTTATTTCGTCTGTTAGTTCCTTTTTTGTTAAGGTACCAGTTAAAAATACGTCGGTTAATAATAATTACTTTATTGGTATACTTCTTAAAGGATCCTATTTTAAATACCATATATATCTCGACCTTAATTTAAGGTTTTAAGCTATCGTAAAAAGGATAAAATAACGCGCTTTTTGGTAGGTTAAAGATTACGGGCCAAGCGGTTAAATTTTATCGTATATTCTGCAGCTAATTTGGTTTAATAAAGAAGGTATAATTGCTTTACCGCCTACTATTCCTTATCTAAATCTTTAAATATAGCTCGTATTCGGTCCTCGAAATATCGGTAATCGCTAAAGATGTAATTAATGGTATTTAAAAATTCTTCGGGGTAATCCTCTAGGTGATCCTTTATGATTAGTTCGAACTATAGGAAGATTCGTCCAGTAAATAACTAAAAGATGGTTATTACCTTCTAATAATCCTCCGTTAAGGAACTTTAATAAAACTTAAGATAAGTTTAAACTTGGACGAAAAATCCTTTTATATTTATAATTCCGTTATAAGGCTTGAAGGTAATTAACTTATAACCTTTAATTTCTGGCATTCCACGGTAACTAAGGGATAAAATAATGGTTTCGCGGTACCGATTAAGGCCGAACAATAAAAGTGCTGGGGTTTTTCTTTCCATTCCTCGGGTAAATTAAGCCATCCTTTTTCTAAGGGGTTAAGGTTTTTTTTCCTTATCCTTTTTTAAGGCTTGGATTCTGTATAAAAGGATTTCCATTTTTTCTTTAGGGGAAAGCTTTTTTTCCTTTCCTTTGAAACCCTGTAATCCTTAAACCTCCGGTTTTTTTTTTCTTCTCCGAATTTCCCTGGACCTTGATAATATCCTTTAAAGTTAAGGTTAGATGCTAGGTTTAGGAAGAAAAAAGATTTCTTTTACCTCGGGTTATAAAAAACATGATATAGTTAATTAATTAAAAAACTTTTTCGATAAAGGGTAAATTATCTAATCTAGTTATTAATCCCTTACTGGCTTATAACGGAAATCGGGTATATTATTTATCTTTCAAACGTTATTTTATAATATCGTCTTTATTAAGTTCAGGAAAGCTTATACCCGATTAGGTTTGTAATCATCCGTCGGTTATTAATTAAGGAACTATCAAAATATAACGAACCTATTATACATTTACCTAAAGTATAAGTAATATCCGAAAAGGGGTTTTAATTTGCAGGTAACAATAAGGCGAAAAATAATTTATTAAGGGTTTATTCGTTAAAAAGATTTGAAGATTTTTCTTACAATGAAAAACGACTGCCTCTAGCTGTAGGCTTAGATTAATAGCTAAGAAGCGAAACTAAATAGGTACTATTTACATAGGAAACCGGTTCATTATATATCCAACTATTTTTCAATAAATGTGTCGTAGATCTATGTAATCTATGTAATCTACGTGATCTAGTCCAGATTACCTAAATCACCTAGATCAACTAGATCACTGCTTTAGGAGGCCAAGCCTCCCAACCGAGGATTAGCCGTGGCAGCCCCACGCTAGTTCTCAAAGGCAAGTCTCAACAGGAATCCTTGTTCCTGTAACATTAACTAAAAACCAAGCCGCCGAAGCATTAAAAGGATTTCGAAAAGCACCCTTAAAGTAACGCCTTTAGGGAAAATGCTAAGAAAAAAAGTAAGGCGCTTACAAAGCGTAATATATAAAAAGAAATACCAATTATATAGGTTAAGTCTAAATGAATTTTACTAAAATAAGTATTTACATATAAATTAGATAAAAATAGCTAACTAAAACGCTGCAAATTACGTATCTATATGCGTGGCAATCTTCAATAAGCTAACTTAATTATTAGCACGTACGCTGCCACGCTTATAATTAAGTTTTTTAAAACCGTTATAGTTATAACTACTAAATAAAACCTGGAAGTTCGTTAATACGACGTAATAATAACCTTTTTAAATACTTTCCGTAAGGAACAGCTTATAATAACTTACGTTTTCCTAAAAGGCTTTAAAAAAACGGTATATATACGAAACTTAAAAACGCCTTATATAAGCTTAAAGATTTGCCTTTCTTATAATATCGGGAATTTTCTTTTATTTTATAAAAGTTAAAGCTTATTCTATCCTTAGAAAAACCCTATCTGTTTTGCAACGAATAACGTACGGTCGTTTTTATAGTTTTCATAAACGATTTGTGATTTTTCTATTACCGAAAATACCAATTTAAAGCTAATAAATTAACCCTTAAATTAAAGGAAACGTATGAACTTAAAAACTAAAGCGAAATAAATTAATTTTGAAGTATTCGGGTAATCCGCGATAAATCAAAAAGGCAGATTATTTTAACCTATAACTCTTAAATCTAGAAAGTCGTAACTTACTTTAAGTTAATACACGACGTTTTTATATTACCGACCCCCGTAAATATTAAAAAGTTTATTTTTAATAACGAAATAATTTTTAAGGAATAAATTAAAGGCTATTAAGAACGTATAGGCTTTATTTTATATATTATAAACATAATCCGCTTAAATATAACCTTTATTATATCTTTATTATGGAGGTTTTTAAGTAGCTTATTATTTAAATATATTAAAACTATTAATAAAGTAATCTTTTACTTATTTTACATATAGTTTTTCGCGATCGTATACGAAAATGCAAACGGCAAAACCCAGGCTTTATTAAACGCAAAAAACGCGTTATTTGTTAATAATCTTAAAATACCTTAATTTTCCCAGGGTTATATAATAACCCTTTTCGGAAAGCTAACTATATAAAATGCGGTTCGTTAAGTTATAATAATAACCTTTATAATAAAAGTCAAATTATTTACGTTAAAATATACGGTTAAAAAGGCCATAATTTTTAAACGTTTATTCCGAAAATTAAAATTAAAATTAAGCTAGGTTTAGGAAATCTTTTAGGATAATTAATAAGCCATTAAATTAATAATAGGGGAAAACGAAAAGACTATTATTCGGTTACGTTACGTAAATACGTAAAATATATGGTTACGTTAAAAGCAAACCCGGGCATTATTTAACGTAATTTACTTACTTATAATACAAATACTTGCTAACGGTTTAATAAAAGCTTTTTTTAAATAATAATTCGAATATTTTAAGTTACTTTTTAATTTGCAGGATTTACGGCAGATATATTCAGGAAATCATAAGCATATAACGGACCATTAAAAATTTATTAGGCTTAAAATCCCTAAAGCGAACCTTTTTAATTACTTTAAAAAAACCTATTATTACTGTTACTATTAAGGCAAAAGTAAATTAAGGATCTGCCTAATAAAGCTTAATACCTACCTACGTACGGCGGTAAGAGTAGCGGCAGGCGTACCTACTTGCTCTTCCTCCTTCCCCTTATTTTCGGCTTTTCCTTCTTAAAGGATGCGCATAACGGCGCGGAAACGGTAGACCTTCTGTTACGTAATTAATACGTTTTCCAAAGCGTACGAATTACGAAATTTACGGCAGGACGGTCGCCAACTTCGAAAGCCGCGACCAGGTGGATAATAAGCGGACGGATTGAAGTAAGGTTATAATTAATAGTTAACAAAGGAAAAAGCTTTTAAAAAGCAAAAAGGTACATATACCGAATAACAGGTGTACCCGGAGGCGTAACGCTAGCAGTAACTGCTTACGGCAACGTCATAATACGTCTTGGTAAAGCAATCCGAAAACGTAAAACGTAAGTAACCTTTATACGGTACGGTACGCCGCGCGCCTTATGCGGGATGTTGGCGCGGCGGACGCGCCGGAATAAAAGGTTCCGCGGCAGGATCGGAAATAAGCGGACCCTTTGGCTCTGGCTCTGGCTCGGGCTCCGGTACGGAGTTTACCGCAACGGTAGCAGCTTTAGCAGCGGCAGCGGCCTGCGCATATGCGGCGTAAGCCTTACGAACGCAGATAACCGCGGCGTGTTAAGTACGAAAAGGCATTTTACGATTACCGTTAACAAATGCAAAATTACCCGAAAGTAATAAGTACTTACGTTATTATTATTATTATTATTAGTAATAACTACGATTACCAATTAATACGCCGAGTAACTCGCAAAATACGTAACATACGCGCCGCGCGCGGGAAAACCACTTACTTTTAGTAATAATAATAATAGTAATAATGATAAAAATCTATACGCGTAACGTTAACCTCGCGATTAACTTTCCTTAGCTTAAAATGCTTACGAAATTACCATAAGAACCGAAAAAAAAAAGAAAAAAGTAAACGTTATAGCGTTACAAAAAGCAGAAGATATAGGCGCGCGTAAAGCATGCGGACCCACTTCTCGTTACCCGTTGTCATAAGCGATAAAAAAGGAAGGAAAGCGCAAAACCCTTTTCCCCTAAATCACCTAAAATACATACGGCCTACCTCTTTATTATTACACCCAATATTTACATTAGCTATACTGTTATTTCTTTTGTCGATACTAATCTAGGGATTATATAAAGCTACAAAGAGCAGATTTAAGGAAGCATCTTCCTCTTATCTAAGGGATATATCGCAAAACAGGGGTCACTTGCTTAGTTATTAACGCCCCTAGGAACTGTAAAAACCCCGTAACAACGTTATTTCGGGGCTCCCATACTATATATAGAGCTTCCTAGCCACTGCTCTCTAGAGCCTAGATTATCTATGACAATTTATACTTCCCACACGTTATGCAACCTTCTCCCGTGATCAGCCTAACTGTGACAAGAATTAAATACATTAACGCTTCGGACTCTTCCTTATTTTTAACCGGCATGTTACCCCGAATCAAAATCTTTTCAGCATTCCTTTTTTGCATTTATTCCATCTTAAAAAGCTTTTTTACCTTCTTTTTTAGGCACGTTATGGCGTTCCGTCGGAACTTATTGATCCGATTTTTTCCCTCGCTATTTACGGCTTCCCTAACCTGGCTATCGAGCTTTACGATTTCAGGGTTTTTGCTTAAGGCCTCCCTCCGTACCGCCGGAAGTTCGGTAGGATATCCTTGTTCTCGGAGTTGCCCGATATCTTAGAAGTAGTCGATAATAGTATGGTTAGGTTCTTTATTTAGGCAAGTAGTGTCAGATCTAAGGGACATTAGTAATATTGTTATCAGCTAGTCAGGGGGTGCTTAGCGCACCCTATATACGGAAAGGTCACCTACTGATCGGCCTACATATATTCTGGAGCTAAACTACCTAAAGTGTGACGGCTGGTCGGTTTAACCAACTTTTAAACCTGGTCATACGGTGTATATTAATAGCAATGTCGTAGGAAAGTAAGTAATAAGGTATAGGATAGTTAGGTTTAATAACAACAAAATATTAAAAATAGTTCAGATAATTAAATTATAGCATATATTGGTACTATTTAAATTATAATAATAATCGTATGTATATAATGTTTTTTATCGTTACTTTCTTATATATTGTAAGTTTCCGTTAAATAATGCATTTAGTATTAATTTATCAAGTAGCTTTAACTGGATAATATTTAATGAATTTTACTTTAATACTTATCACGCAATTTAAGTTACTAAGGTTTTATAGCCCTTAATCTGAATGTTTTTAGGTTAAGTTTAATTAGATCGTATACGCTTCCCCCCTCCTTAAAAGTCTTGCTGTTAAAAAAGGAATTTCGGTAAATATCGTATGTATAAGATGTTAGGTCGTGTTATTAATAATAGTTATCAAGTTACATTTTTACCGGCCGTCGTCGGAATTTATTGCTTATTTGCAACGAATATAGTCTCGAAGTTATACCGTTTTTCTTATATTCCTTAAAAAACGAAGAATGTAAAATAATAAGAAATGTTCCAGAATATAAGGTTGGCGTTAAACGTAGCTCCCTTTATAATGAAACCGGCTTTTCTGTTTTACTATTAAAGTATATATGTATTAAATATTAACGCTTAAAGCGGGAAAAAATATTAATCGAAAAGCGTTTCCTGGATTTATAATAACGCTATTAAAAAATAGATTATCTTACGATTAATTCCTTTATGAAAACGAAATGCGTTTTTTCGTTCTGCGAGTATAAAGGTAGTACAGTGAAAGCCATAATCGGCAAAGGAATTAAAGGAGCAAAAGTTGTAAAAGTAGGTTAACGTTAAGACTTTTATAACGGCACTCGTTTTACCTGTTAGTTCGATTAATTAGTTCGTTATTAATAACGTTAATTGGTTTTTTTATTCTATTAAGAACGTAGATTAGAATGCCATTATTTTTGACACTTCCGATGTCGTTAATAAAAAAGAATTCAAAAAGACGTTAAGCGGTTATGAGATTTCTGGCGGATTTTTAAATGTTTTCGGAGTTTAAGTAGTTTTTTCATTTAATTAGATATTTAGTAAGTCTATCTTTTTACGTATATCTAAGACTTTCTTTATTTCGTACGTTAGTGCATTTTTCTCTTCTTTTTTTATGCCTTATGTTAACTTTAATAACATTTACTACTAATTCGAATAAAGAAAAATGAAAGTTGAATAAAGTTTAACTTTAGATAATAATTTTAATTAGTAATTATTTTCTTGGATGTTCTTAGGGCTTTTATATGGGCCGATGTACTTAGAGTTAAGTTTCTTATTTAGTCGTTTAATTTGGATATTGTTAATAATTAAGAAAATTATTTTTCTCTTTTAAAAGGTTCATCCGTAAGTAAGCTATCGGTCTATTCTTATTATTTCTAGTTGTGAAAGTCTTGACCTGTACGATCTGCACAGAGTGGCCTAAAAGGGTTTTATTTTCTAATTAAAAAGGAAAGAAAAGAGAAGATCGAAAATGGAGTTTGTGTGTGAAATTATATGGCGCTACGCTAGCGCAGCGCACTCCTAGCGGCTTGGCACCGACGAAAGCTTGGTACCATAATAGGGCTTAAACGTAGCTCTATTACATAACCCCCCTACTTATCCGAAAGGGGATTAATATATTAATTGCGCTAATCTTCGCCTAATCGGGTTTGACGCCTTTGCTAGCTACCGATTGCAGTAATTCCTCCTTCTGATTGGTCCAAAATTCGGCGGGTATTACTGTTCCCGAATTAGGCTTGGCTTAAACGGCTGATTATGGGCCTATAGTGCGCAGACAAATATCTGCGCCGGCTTTTTATTATTACAGGATTTTTTGGGGGTAATAACTTTTTATATCGGTAAGTTTATCCTTGACAATGTAATATAACCGAGTTTTATGCGTTACTATAAAATAGCTTATAAGCTAATAGGTTATATAGTATAAATTATCCGTTAAGATACCTCCTAAGAAAGGTAACAAGTTTTTTAAAAAGTCGACCGCTAAACAGGAGGCCGTGGAAGTTGCTTAAGCGCGCAGTATTCGTACCGCCCTGGACGAATACCCGGAACGTTCTCGAAACGTCCTTTGCTTTACTTACGTCTTTCGTTTTGCAAAGAACCTTAATACTTTTTGTGTAAACTAGTAAGGTAAATACGTTACTTTTTTCCTGCTTTTTTTCTTACTTATAATCCCAGGTCGGCGGCCTATCCGTTACTAAGCTTATACTTATTATAATTACCGATGCCTTAAAGTAACTATTTATAATTCTCCTTAAGTTATACGGTAAACGCCTTTTTAACGTTATTTCCGCGTAATTCGTAAATATATCTAAAGTTCGTAAGGCGGTTTTTTAACTTTATAAAGCTGCGTTTAATTACGATTATTACGACCTTAATAAATCCCCGCTTTTTCTGCGCCTTTCCCGCGCGGCTTTGCCTTTATTAATACCTTATTCCAAATTTTATCCGTAACTAGGAAAATGCTGGTATAAAGGCTTTACGAACTCGGGTTAAGTATTTTTATATTATGCGCAACGAGGTACATTTACGTTATTTTCCTAATTTTTGCGCGTTATTTATAATGTTCGTTAAACGTCCGGTTTTACCGTTTCCTTAATTCCTTCAGGAAAAAAACGAATTACTTATAAGAATAAAAAATCCCGTTATATAAATACTTTTCTTCGGAGGTTTCTTACGTTTTTTATACGTTACTTATTAATTATTCGTAAGCCGAGCTTATTTTCGTAAATAGAAATATCGTTATTATTTTTAAAGCTTTCTTAAGCGTTATTTAAGCCATTAAAAAAAGAGATTTCAGTATTACTAGATAAGGAATATAATTACGAAGATTAGTATACGCTTTTAACGGGTAACTTCCCGCTTTATATACGTAATTTCCAAGTTATAAACCTTTAAATAAATCGATAAGTTTATAAACCTTTAAGGAATTTAAATATTATGGCCGGCGTATTATTTATGCTTCAACTTTTATAGTTCCCCCTTTTATCCGTACGTTATTAATAAGTTACATACGCGTAACCCGTCCGTTAAGGACTTTTAATTCCGGAACGGCTTTACTAAAGCTTTAACGTACTTAAAAGTTATTTTTAAGTTACTTAAGGGTAGGCCTTTAGGCATTTCTTTCCGCTAGGTACGTTATATTTAAAGTCCGTTGTTAATTATAAGGTTACCGTATTCCTTTTCGAAATCTTTTACGGCCTTTATACCTTCGAATTCCTCTAAGGGCTTTTAAATAAATTCCACGTAACCTTTTCACTTAATTAGAATTTCCTTTTAAAAACCCCCTTTAATCCTAGTAATACGGGTTTGTAAAATGCGATTTATTACATACTTTAATTCCTTTTTTTCCGTTAATATTAGGAAAAGCTAAGTATTTACGTTAATTTAAAATAATAAAAGGCCCGCGTTTACGTACCTTAATAAATCCACGTAAAAACGGTTATAAATTCCCTTGAAAATATTAAGCTTTATTACGTATAAATTTATTACTTTCGTTATTTAATATTTCGCTTAAAGCTAATATAACTTCTCTATGGGCTATACGATAACGACGTTTGTAAGGGATAATTATACTTTATTTTTTACCTCGTATTTTTCCGCAGGAAAGCGACGTTTATTCGTTATTTCTTTTTACGCTTATTAGGTAACTATTATAACCATTTAAACAAACTCGGTCCTTTCTTGCAAGCTTTGTACGAAGCTTTCGATTTTTAGACGGGGATCTTTAGCAAGTATTAAATTATTTTCCATTTGCGGGACCGGGTCGGCATGGTACCCGTAAAGCAGGAAAAATGGGCTTAATTTTATTATAGTCGTATTACGGTTATTAATCGCGAATATCGCACCTGGGAAAAACTTGCTTTATTTTCATTATGCGTATATTACGAAGGTTCGTAAATAAATTAATATCTTCTAATTTGTTTTTTTCGTAACGCCGTTAGTCTCCGGCTGTAATACGGTTAATAGGCGTTATTTTATCCTTATTAACTCTCAGAACCTTTTTAAAACCTTTTTACCTAATTATTTCCCTTATCGCTTATAATAATCCGGGGAAACGTATAAAACTTTTAATACATTTATACGAACATCTTTGCGTAAGCTTTTACGTTTATCATAAGTATCGCTTTTAAAGTGATTAATTTAGATAATCGGTTTATTATAACCATTAAAAAACGTAAGTTATACTTGGAAGCAACTAGTAAATTGGTTCTAAAATCGATCGACAATTCGTTATGGAACCGTTTAAGAATTAGTAATAGTTTTAATAACCGCTTTTTCTTATCTTTTTATACGTTTTTATAACCGCATACGTCGTAATTTCTGCAAAGTCTTCTAACCATACGGTATATTCCGGACCAAAAAAGTTTTTCATAAATACCGTTATCGTAATTTCTTTTCCCGGGTACCTTATTATATAAAAGTCGTACGTATTCTAGATTAAAGCCGTTTTAAGCGGCTTCTAATCCGGAATTTATAAACGTTCACAAAATTAAGGTAATCCTTTAACGTTTAATCAGTATTTTACGATCGATATTAGTAACTTTAATTTTACGAGAAAGTTACGTTCGCCTTCGGTAATAACGTTAATAATTCGGACGTAGCTTTTATCATATTTTAACGCCGCGTCCTAGGCTTTTTAAAGGTTTTCGTAATGCTGGAATACCTACATTCCTTAAGGTAGTTTATTCCTTATCGTACCCGTATTGTTAACCGCCAATAATTTATTTACGCCATTCCCGCTTTTTGTAAACGACGTAAAAAGTTATTTATCTTTTAATAATTAAAACTTCCGACGTACATTTTTATTGTCCGTTTTTCCCATAAGCATATTTTACTCTTTACGCGAAAACGTATCGGCCTTAATATTTAAGCGGCCCGCGTAGAATTTTACATAAAAATTAAATCGAAAAGGTTTTTCGGATTACTTTACTTAATGTTTGTTAAGCTTTTTAGTAATTATAAAGTACTTTAGGTTTTTATGGCCGGTAATTACCTTAAATAAACCTATTACGTTACGTAATTTTATATGCCAAGCTTTTAAATAGCTAATTACTGCCAAAAGTTTCTTATCGTAAATTTCGTAATTTAATTTAACGACGGTTAATTTCCTCGAATAATAAATAACAAAATATAACATTTCCTGCTTATTAGTTTAAGATAAATACCGCCTCTAAACGTATTTAAAATAATCCGCTTTTATCATCACAAACATTTGGGGATTTTATTATGCAAGGATTAACTTTAATATAAAAGCGTTTTTAAGCTGCTCGAACGCCTCTGCTTCCTTTTCCTTTTAACAAAATAATATTCCTTTTTAAGTTAAAGCAACTAGGGGGGTTATTAACTTCATATAACGGGTTATAAATTCGCGGTAAAAGTTAACGAAGCTTAAATAGCTCCGTACCCTTTTTAACGTTTTAAAAGCCTTTTATTTCTTAATTATACACAGTTTTTATGGATCTATCCGTATTTTTCATTTTGTCTTTATAATATACCTGAGGTATTTCGTCGTCTTAACGGCGAATTCGTACTTAGATATATCGAAATTAAAGTCCGCTTTTCTTAAATGGCTTAAAACCTTTTCCACTTTTTATATATAGTCTTCCTTAGATTCCGAGGAAAAAATAAGAACGTTGTTCATATAAGCGGAACAGAAAATATTTAAGTATTTCCTTAGCATTTTGTTTACGTAATACTAAAACGTCGCAGGAATACCGTATAATCCGAATAATATTATTAATCATTCGAATAACGTAAAGCGCGTTCGGAAGGCGGTTTTCTATTTGTTTCTTTCCTTAATCTTAATTTTATAAAACGTTATTCGTACGTCTCCCTTTATAAACTACTTCGTTTAGGATAATATCCTTAAGGTTTCCGCGATTAGGAGTAAGGGGTACCGATTTTTCTCGGTTATCGCATTTAGCGCCCGATAGTTATAATAAAAGCGCAATCCTCCTATTGGTTTTTTTACGAATGAGACCGGGGCTTTTGCTAGGGAACTGCTAGCACGAATATACCCTTTATCAAGAAGTTTTGTCAGGGTTTTCCTGAATGCTAACAGCTCATCACGGGATATGCAATATAGGGGTTCCCATAATGCAGGCATCTTTTGCCCGGCTTTATCGCGGCGCAGTCGGATTTTATAATTAACTCCCTAACGATAAAATAATAAGGCATCCCTTAACTTTTTATCAAAAAGCTTCCGAAACGTTTTTAACTTAAACGGAAACTTCTTATTTATTAAGGTTTCCTTTTTAGGCGCTAGGGCTTTATTAATATCAGCCAAAGTAACCGAAAACAGCTAAACTTTTAATCGGATCCCTTTTATTCTTTTTATCCGCCGCAGCTCCGCCTCGAACGCGGCTGCTAAAATTATCCGCGCTTTACGAATTGCTTTTACGCAACTTGTTAACTTTTCGTACCCTTTCTTATAAATTTTTATGCCGCCTACGCCTTTTATCATTAGGAGGTGCTCCTTTACGTAATAAGTAACCTCGTAACGCTTTATTTAAGGCTTCCTTAATATTAAAAGATAATTTAAGCTATTAATAATATAATTAAAGGTTTTAACCTTGAACCTATCGACGTCTATCTTTATATACGTTATTTTCTTCATCTTTCCTCTATAAAGTTCGCTTTTTTCTCGAACCTTTTTTAATCTTCGCACCTTAATTAAAATACACGGCAACTTTAAACGTTTCGCAAGCTTCTTATTTACTACGGTAAAATATTTACATCCTTAATTAATAAACGTTTTTATAAACCTTTTTTAATTAATATAAATATCGATAATAAATAATAAGCCGTTTATATTTTGTTTCGCAATATTTATCTCCGTCTGGGTCGCATCTTACCCCCGAACGCGCCAATGCTTAGGAATTACTTTTTTCCCTTTCCGTTTTCCGATTCCGGTTCCTTAAAATCGGAAGTTTTTAAAAAACTAATTCCGTTTTACGGTTCTTTCGCGGCCAAATAAGGGTAACGATTTACCCTATAATTAGAACGACCGTATCGTAAATACAAACCTTTTGCCTTACGGACGTCCCTTTTCTTTTAAAAAACCCAACGCGCGTATTACTTAAACGCGGAAAGCAAGGCCGCGTTTTTCGACCTTATCGGCCCGTAGCTAAAATTTCTAACATGTTTATATTACTGTCTGGATTAATTAAGGGTTTTTATCGTCCCCGGAAGCGGTTATAAAGCTGCTAATCCCCTTATATCGCCTTATCCTTTCGAAGCGCCCGGCGATCTTTATAACCTTATTTACCTAAACGTTATAATTATCTGATAAGTTTATTGGGATTAATATTTAGGTAAGTGTTTTATTTAGGGCTTTTTTTTAAAAACGTAAGCTTTGTATTTATAGGTTACGTTATACCCCTTATATCGGTTAATCTCCTTTTAAATATCAAGTAAAAGGATAAAAACTTGACGTTATTAACTTGCTTTAAGCTTTTAAGTTGTTCGGCGGCTTTCTTTTTCCGGTATCGGTTGTTATATTAGTCGTATAACGTTTAAAGAAACTCTGTAAGGTTATAGTTACCATTTAAACTCTTAATGATATAATATATAATAACCATATATTATACATTACCTTTCAACTTTTCATATATAACGTAAAACTGCTTCCGAGCTTTTTTTTTAGGAAAATAACATCATTTTTTAATTTGCAACTTATAAAAATATACTACTCAGGGAGCTTCTTTTTGGTCCCGTCGAATTTCTCCGGCCATGGTAACGGCTTTGGCTTGATTCCAAGTATCGATTCGGCCGCTTAAGCTACTTCGGAAATAGAGGTCGGCTAAGCTTATGATTATTCCGTCGATAGTGTAAAAATCTTTTTCGCGGAAACCTTTTTCCGATCTTATAATTAATTAAGGATTTCTTATTAAGCAATAAATTCGTTCCTAAGTTACTCGGTCGCGTTCGTTAATTTCTTTTAATAATATGCTACTTTTTTACGTATTCTCTAATTAAGAACGTTTCTTTCTTGCTTTCTTCGAACTAAAAGCTTACACGTTACTTTAGGGCTCCTAAAAAGGAGGTCAGGGTTTTTATTATCGCGTTTAGTATTACCTGCACCTCCGGGCTTATAAGGACCACTTACTGGGCCCCGTAAGAAACGTTTAAAGATCCTTCCATTTAATCCCGAACGTTTCCTACTTTATTAATTATAAGTTAGAAAATATGTGAAAGGTTTAACCTGTACGATCTGCAAAAAGTAGTTTAAAAAGGTTTTATTTTCTAACTAAAAAGGAAAAAAAAGAGAAGATCGAAAATGCATTTTATGTGTGAACTTATATGGCGCTACGCTAGCGCAGCGCACTCCTAGCGGCTTGGCACCGACGAAAGCTTGGTGCCACGATAGGGCTTAAACGCAGCCTTATTACACTAGTATAAATTAAAAGGCGCGAATTAACTATTTTCATTTATTATAATTCTTGGTACCTATTTAATGTAATGTTTAATATTTGGTAACCAACTTTAAATTATTTTATTATTTCTTCAGCTTTTTTAATAACCCGCAACGAAATCGTATTATATGAATTCTTTTACATAACGTAATTAATATTTAATTAGTTCGTCGGTAGTTACAACGCAGGTGAAGTTTGTATAATTTATATATACTTTATTTTCATAAATAGTATCTTTAAGAAAATATATAAGTTTTTAAAAAGCTTTAATAATAATCTTAACTGCCTTATTAAAAACAACGTAATTTCATTTTATTCCCTTTATTTTATAAAGATATAACCCAATAACGTATAAATTGTCTTAATTATTACAGTATTTAATTATTACGCTTAAAACGTATTTTAAAGCGCCGGTCTTAAGCTTAACTAAGCGCATTAAATCCTATATAATTAATACTTGCTTATTAGTAATCGCGTTTTTAATATTAAAACATTTTTTTTACTATGCATATATTACAATTTAAAGTTTTTAAAGCTTAATAATCGTTTCCTGAGGTATTTTAAATATATCTCTCCCTAACCAGTCGGGTTTCCCTTTTAACTGTTTTATACTAGTTTTCTATTTATGTAAATAATTCGTTTTGCTATAATTTCTTTTCAATATTTTGTTTTTAATTCTTACATTAAAACTTTTATTCTAATCCTTGCGTTTAAAAAAGGTTATTAGTAAACCGTCGCTGTTTTTTAAAAAGGGTTTTCGTTTCGGTTAGGTTCTTAGTAAACGTTAATTAAAATCTTATATTTATAATCTTTATTTAATAATACTTCTTCACGTTTCTTAGGATGGGTTTTATCTTTCTTTAGTAATTGCATATTTTGAGGATATATAAGTGATCTTTCTCGGGGCAGCGCTTTTAATCTAGCTTCCTGCCATTATAATAACGTTAATAGTATTTTATAACGTATGTTTTCGTAATTTTCGGTATTTGTTACGGTACTAACGTTACGCCTTAATTAAGTAGCTATAACGCTATATAGTTATAGACGTACCACGTCGCTTAGCTAGTTCCCTTTTTCTTCGTGTAATAATAGAATACTTTATCTAGTTTTTAAAGACGATAAACGCCGTACCAGTGTGTTGTACCTTGAAAATAAGCTTTTATAGTAGCTTATTATTACCACGCCTTAACCTAAAACTTTCAGAACCCCAGGTCAGTCGCTGACACGTCGTAATCTCGCTATGATATTATCTGATATTTTAACCCTAAAGGGTATCATAGGTGCCAATACTCCAGCTTCCGAACAGGCGCAGATTAGCGGCATTACGCCGTTACCGCAACTTACAAACTTTTAAATTTTTTTCATTAAGTTCCTTTTTTAGTTGCCATTAAGGCTTGCTTTATATACGATTTTACGGCTTTTAATTAACTTTTAAAATCAACGAACACGTTTAAAAGAATTTCGGAAGAGTTTTCGTATTTTCGAAAATAATCATAAACGTTTAAACTAATATTAAAACGAATTACAAGAACCTTTCATAAAGACGGAATGATTTTTGTAAAAAAAAATAATTATATACGAAATTAATAATTCCGTAAAACGTTGATCACCGCTAAATAATTATTATAATAAATTGACTAAATTGTTTTTAAAAACGCGTAATTACGTAAACGTTTCATAATCGCAAAATAAACGTTGCGAATAAACTAAAATCTTTATAATAAGCTAATAACGTTTATTAATATTTTAACAAAACCGTTAAAGATTTATTTTAACGAATTTAAATAATATTATTATAACGCTGAAAATCTGTAACCGAACCTACAACCGGGCCCGTAACCTTTTACGATTTAAGCTTTAACGGTTTCGTAATAATTCCGCTCGGATTATACGTTATCGGCAAATTAATCCGTCTTTGATATAATAAAAAGTTAATGTTTACGTAATTTAAAGCCTCTAGTATATATAAAGAAAGTTAAAGATTTAATAATTCGTTAAAAGCAATATTAATTAACGTTCTTTAATATATTTAAAACACATTATTAATCGAGACGTTTATTTAACGTTTAAGGACCGTATTATTTACGTTACTTAACGCTTTATATATAACGTTTATTTATACGTACTTAAAAAGATGAATGAAGTAATAATACAATCTTTAAATTCCGAAACGTAAACGATATATTATTATCGACGTTATTATTTAACTTCATAAAGGGTTTTAAGGTTTAAAATAAGATTTTATACTACTTGTTAATTTTATTAACGATTTTACACGCCTCGCACGTTAAAGCGGATAGCTGGTGACCTTACCTAATATTTTATTATAGCAAAAAGTTAATAAGGCATTATAAAAAGTTTTATTTTTTAAATACTGTTCTTGAATCTTTAAATACGGTTCTTTAATCCTAAAACCGTTACGTTATAAAATTAGTTTGTAAAAACGTTTTAAATAATATAATAGAACCGGGCTTTTTTTAAACATAAAAGAAAATCGTTTAATAATAAAGTTTTAATAATAAAACTCCTTAATGATGATTCGGAACTCGAATTTATGTAATTAAATGCGGTAACCATTAAAAGTAACGGCATTTGCGAACTTTTAAACTTACGAAAATATAATACCGGCGTAAATTAAACCTTTATATATAACGTCTCACACCACCTCGCGGTACATACCACCTCGCGGTACACTTTTTCCAACGTTTTAATTATTTAACTTCAATTACTTATTTCTTAATAACCATAATATGGAACGACTTACAAAAAAAGCGAAAATAAACCTAGCCGTTAAGGCTAAAAAGAAAAACCCGAAACTTAGTTATAAAAAGCTTAGTTTTATTTATGACGTCCCATTTACTACCTTAAGGTCGCGAATTAACGGCAGACGCGTCCGAAGCGATATTATTCCCAGTTTGCAAAATCTAATTCCGACCGAAAAAATATCGATTGTCGACCGAATCCTTAACCTAAATACGCGAACGTTTCCTGTCCGGCTTTAATACGTTAAAAATATGGCGAATTTGTTACTTACTTAACGTATCGCGGAACGTATTAAGGTTAATTAACCGTAAAGATTTGTACGACGGTAAAACAAATTTAAAACGCGTTTAAATCGAAAAATCGATTATTAAAAGGTATTATCCGAAAATCGAAAAGTATTTCGCAAATAATTTAAGCTTATTCGGATTATAATCGTAAAATACGGCATTATAAAAAAATATTTACAACTTTAACGAAACGGGTTTTTTAATAAGGCTTTTAATAACTTGCGGCATAATAATTATAAATACCGAAAAACGTAAAAAACTTAAATAAACGTAATAAGGTAATCGGGAATAGGTTATAATTATATAAGTTATTAATTCGCAAAGTTAAGCTATACCGCCATTTATTATTTTAACGGGAAAAACATACCTTAATTTTTAATATCGCGATAACTTATTATTAATTAATTAAAAGGTTAATATTAATTATAATAATTAAATAACCAACGAATTAAGTTTAAAATAAATCTAATATTTCGATAAATATACTTGGACGCGTACGAAAAAAACGAAACGTTTTCTTATCTTCGACGGCTACGAAAATTATTATTCGATAAAGTTTAAAGAATATTACGCGAATAACGATATTATTACTTTTTACATACCTTCCCATTTTTCCTATCGGTTTTAACCTTTTAACGTATCCTACTTTTCCGTTTTAAAGCGCGCTTATTCGCTTTATATCGAAAATTTAATACGACGTTACTATATCCATATCGCGAAAGAAAATTTCCTTCCGGGTTTTTATGACACATTTAAAGCTGTTATAACGTCCGACAATATCAAAGCTGGATTCGCAAAAGCTGAGCTTATTCCATTTAATCTTAATAACGTCTTTTCCGAATTAAATTTTTTTTAGCTGTACTTACGCCGACCGTCTTACCGCTTACTTCCGCCGGTTCTATTCTTTCCCCCCTCGTAAAGACCCCTAAAAATATCCAAAAAGCAACAAGGTAAAAACGTTACTTGGAAAGAAAAATTAGAAATCACCAGGGCAGCTCGCCGACAAAAATGGTTAAACCGGTTAATCTTTTAACTAAAAATAACTTGTTGCTTTTATATAAAATTACACTTTTTCGGGAAGAAACCGCCTAATTACGCGAAACGAATCATTTTCTTAGCAAACGCCGAAGGACCAAAAACAAATGTTTTCAAAAAGGAGGAATACTTACTATACAAAAAGGACAAGTTCTTCTGGCTAAAAAAGAAAGGAATAGTAAAAAATCCGAGCTAATAACGGCCAAAGGTAATTATCGCAAAAGGGTTGAAACGAAAAAACGGAAGTATGGCGTTTACGACAAGCCTGGACATAATACGCGCACTTATAAAAAAGCTGTAAATACCTTTAGCGAAGAAAAATCCGACTAGTTTAAATTAATTTATGGCGTTATGGTTAGTTTATTTGATTTCGTTCCTGCGAGGTGCCAAAAAGTGTACCGCGAGGTGGTATGTACCGCAAGGTGGTGTGAGACGTTATTATAAAAGAAAAGGGTATTATTTTTTTATTTACCCTAACCGCCAACAGTATCTTTTTAATTAAGAAGAGTTTTTTTAACATAAATTATAATTAAAAACTTTTGTTAAATTAATAACATAATAATAAAGCCGATTTATATAACGTACCACACAAGCTCGCGGCACACACAAGCTCGCGGCGCGTTTTTTCTTGGCATTTGGCACCTCGCAACAATCAATCCAAATAACTCAACTACAACAACTCTAATTGATTTAAATCAACCGTATTCTCTTTCGCGGACCGTATCTACAGCTTTTTAACAAGTGCACGCATTATCAAGGCTTGTTGCGGACGTTATATTGCTATTTCTTCCTCCCAACCTTCGTGCGACCGCTACCTTTAGCAACTAATAACAGCATTCTTTTACCACCATGTTTCCTGTTGGCCAAAAAAACCTAATTATCCATTATAGCAAGTCTTCTTTTTTATTCTTAAGGTTTATCCTAATCCTTTAATTGCGCAGAATCGAATTGTTACTCCGACGAGTGCTGCAATACCGCGACGCGCCCCGGAACGTACCCCACAACAAGCCCTACAGCCTTGCCCCACAGCCTTGTAACGCGCCCTCCAATAAAGCCTTATAGCCTTCCGATGCGACGTATTTTGCGAATATCTTTCACGTATTAAAGCCGGATAAGAAACGCTCGCGTATATAGGTTAGGAATTCGGTCGGTAATCGATTTTTTATCGGTCGGCTTTAGTACTTTCGAAATAGGGGTAATATTGGCCTGGACGCGTCAAAAGGTACCCGGTTGCATAAAGGTTAGGAGGAAGAAATAGCAATATAACGTCTGCAACAAGCCTTGATATAATGCGTACACTTGTTAAAAAGCTGTAGATACGGTCCGCGAAAGAGAATACGGTTGATTTGAATCAATTGGAGTTATTATGGTTGAGTTATTTGGATTGATTGTTGCGAGGTGCTAAATGCTAAGAAAAAACGCGCCGCGAGCTTGTGTGCGCCGCGAGCTTGTGTGGTACGTTATATCTTTTATGAATTTTAAAATCTTACTTTTCGTTTTAATTATAATTTGCCGCTGTAGTTATATTATTAGCGCGATCTTTTTATTAATTAGGGATATTCGGTTATAAAATTCAGTAATATTAAATTTACATCTTAAAATTCTTTCTTTTACCTTATTTTCCGATTTCGTTTATTCCGGCTCGCGGACGGTACCGTAATTAGTTCCGTTCTCATTGCGTATTCGTTATAATTTCGAATAAACTTTATTTTAATAACCTTTAATCGGTTCTGATAATAATTTTAAAATAGTTTAATTTTCTTAATATAATTTGTTAATTAATTATGTTTTAATGATTATATATATCGATTATATATTAATAACGGAGTTCTTATTATCATTAATATTAATAAATATATCTTTTATTTTTGCTATTTTAGTTTTTTAAAATATTAATATATCGAGTAAAACACGTTTTCTTCGCGCTATTAATCTTTTAACGTTTTAACGTATAAAAAACGTGGTAGAAAATTATATGTTTTTAAATAAATTTGTTACCCTTACGGATATTTTATGGAAAGTTGCCGTTTTTCCGTTATAGGCATTTCTCGTTAATAAAGTAACATTATTAACGTTTAACGCGGTTTTTCGTAATATCTTTATATAAAACGATAACCTTAATCCGAATAGTATACGTTCTAAATTACGGCCTTTTTATAACTAAAATGCCGAAGCCCCTTAATTATACCGCGTAATTAAAGAGCATACATAAAAACACCTAAGTAATAAGCTATTTAAAACGATAATTAAAATCTTTAAAGTCTTTCTTTTAAATATTACTATTTAACAAAAGCGTTCGTATTTAATAACATTAATATTTTATAACTCCATTAATCCTTTAATTATAAGATCGACCAAACTTTAGGTTAAACGTTATTATATAATTAAACGTAGGTCATATATTTATACGAGTTACTGATAATATGGATATATATCGACGACTACTTAAAAAAGAGCTTTTTCCGTTTTAATAACCTGTTTATAATAACCTCAGTTTTATTTATTAAAAGGTTTAAGCGTAATATATATTTTTATTTCAATGACGAAGGTTTTAATAGTACACCGTAAATACTTACTAATTAACCTTTTTAATCCGCAAAAGTTTAAACGTTTTTATTCAACGCGTATATTTATTAAGCTTAATATTATTACGGTAAATAATCATATATCTATTACCTTAAAGGACGAAAACAAAAGAGCTTTTATAATCTAATTCGGTTTAGTCGAAAAGTTTATAAGAGATTCGAATATAACAAAAGCTTTAAACTTAGTTTGGTATTATATTAGTTACATTTTATTCAACTTATTAATAAATAAATTATCGCTTATTTTAATAACGTCTCACACCACCTCGCGGTATATACCACCTCGCGGTATACTTTTTCTAATGTTTCAATTTTTTAACTTTAATTATTTATTTCTTAACAACCATAATATAGAACGACTTATAAAAAAAGCGAAAATAAACCTAGCCGTTTAGGCTAAAAAGAAAAACCCGAAAGTTAATTATAAAAAGCTTAATTTTATTTATAACGTCCTATTTATTACCTTAAGGTCGCGAATTAACGGCAAACGCGTTCGAACCGATATTATTCCCAATCTGCGAAATCTAACTTTAACCGAAAAAAAATCGATTATCGACCGAATCCTTAACCTAAATGCGCGAACGTTTTTTATCCGGCTTTAACATATTAAAGATATGGCAAATTTGTTATTTACCCAGCATATCGCGAAACGCGTTAAGGTTAATTAGGCGTAAAGATTTGTACGACGGCAAAATAAACTTAAAATACGTTTAAATTAAAAAATCGATTATTAAAAAGTATTATGCGAAAGTTTAAAAGTATTTCGTAAATAATTTAAGCTTGTTCGGGTTATAATCGCAAAATACGGTATTACAAAAAAGGATATTTATAATTTTAACGAAACGGGCTTTTTAATAAAACTTTTAATAATTTACGGTATAATAATTATAAGTACCGAAAAACGTAAAAAATTTAAATAAGCGTAATAAGGTAATCGGAAATAGGTTATAGTTATATAAGTTATTAATTCGCAAGGTTAAGCTATACCGCCATTTATTATTTTAACGGGAAAAACTTATTCTAATTCTTAATATCGCGATAACTTATTATTAATCGATTAAAAGGTCGGTATTAATTATAATAATTAGATAACGCACGAATTAAGTTTAAAATAAATCCAACATTTCGATAAACATATTCGGACGCGTACGAAAAGAACGAAACGCCTTTTTATCCTCGACGGCTACGAAAGCCATTATTCGATAAAATTCGAAAAATACTGCGCGAATAACGATATTATTACTTTTTACATACTTTTCCATTTTTCTTATCGGCTTTAACCTTTTAACGTATCCTATTTTTCCGTTTTAAAACCCGCTTATTCGCTTTATATCGAAAATTTAATACAACGTTATTATACCTATATCGCGAAAAAAGATTTCCTTACCGGTTTTTACGATACGTTTAAAGCTACCATAACGTTTAATAATATCAAAACTGGATTCGCAAACTCTAGGCTTATTTTATTTAATCCTAATAACTTACCTCACCAAGGTCAGGCCCGATTTTTGAGGTTGTGGCTGCGCCGCAGGCGCAGCCGTGGCTAGCGCTTTTAATCAAGAAGTAGCTGCAAGGGTTAGATGTATCGACTAAACCTCTTTAAGAAAAAGCTCCACAGAAATAACAAAACCTCAAAAATAAGGCCTGACATCAAGTTGTAATTTTTTGGCCTCATTCTGCACATCCCAATACAAATCTTCAAAAATCTTCAATTCGAATGCTTTAAAGATAACTTTAATCTAACGTTACTTATCTTGTAATTCCGAAAAGTTAATACAAAATTAAAATCTTTATTTCCTCATATACATTTGGTCCTAATCAGAACGCGATTAATAATACGCGCCCGAAAAAATGGCCGAAAATCTTATTTTGCACATACTATAACCTTTTACCCCCCTTAAGCCAGCACGATAACAACATAACCCTATAAACCAAAATAATAATATACAGGGCTTAAGATTATTTATAACAAACCCCGAGATATATTTTCGTCCTAATTAGCTAAGTATGGTTAATATATTAAAAGGTTTAAGGTGCATACCTTAAACCTTCGAGAACTTAATATTCCAAAGCGACGCGTTTATTTTTATCCGATAGCTTTACCGGTTTTTTGCCGATATAAACGTAATTAATCCATACGCTAAAGTTTTATATATAACCGATAATTATATAAAGATTTTACGCTGTCGGTTTATTCGCCTTATGTTAAATACCATACTTGGTAAGTAAGGCCGTATTTTACGGAAGGAACAGGTAGATACGGTATATAATCTGGTATTTAAAAAGCTTAATATTTTTTTCGTTATTAAGATAAGCTTTGGAAAATTTCTATTTATTTAAACCTTTTTTTTTAATAACCGACTTAATTACCATCCAGGTTGCACCTTTAGTTAAGTTAACCGAAAAATAACGAGCTTTTATATTAGCAGTATTATGTTTTATTCCTATCCTGATATCTGCGGAAACGAAAAAGCTCGATCCAAAGATGTTCGAACGTATAACTACCGGGTAGTATAATTATATTATTTTTGGTCTTAAATAATTCTCGAACGATCAGTTCCAGATTACCATATTAAATCCTGTTTTTAAACGACGATATGGCTTAATTATTATTAATAAAGCATATTTATTATCGGAATAAAAAGATTTCCGGCCTAAATATGCTAACATCCGTAACCTGCGTTTTACTTTTCTTACCTACATATATTAGTTTGCGTATATAGCAACTGCTAATAACGTTATAAAAAAAGAAATCGCGAAATATAACGGCTTTAATTAAGTTAAAGGTTTAACTAGATATGGTTATAAAATAAAGGTCCGGCGTTTTAATATTAATCGCTCCGAAATCGATATTATTATTTTTCCTATATCTAAAGATTAACGTTCGAATTAAACGTACTTGGATTTCCTATTAACTAACATCCCCGAACTATTAAGTAATATCCCTTTAATCCAGCTTAATAGTTTACGTGTTATTATTAAAACCATTATTTATATTAATAACAAAGCGAAAATTATGGATATCCGTAATTACTTAATTAAAACCATGGTAAACCGGAAATATTTATCGAACGTTATAAAAAAAGTTATTAAGTTTTATAATTCCGAAATGTTTTACGGGAACCAAGTTCGCATATATAACAAATTAAAGCAGCGTAATGGTTTTATCCGTATCGTAATATTTACTGTCGCTTTTGGATTAAGTATGGATATTCCGGATGTTAATTAAATAATATAATGGGAAATACCGAAAAGCTTTTCGATAAAGGATTTATAACAGCAATTTAA
This sequence comes from Monosporascus ibericus, assembly GCA_004154915.1. NCBI lineage: Eukaryota > Fungi > Ascomycota > Sordariomycetes > Xylariales > Monosporascus > Monosporascus ibericus. The sequence continues at coordinate 43,904 of QJNU01000306.1, forward strand.
TCGAGCGGTTTCTGGTTATAAGCGACTAAACATAACTAGCCATAAACAAGTTATATTGTTTGCACCTTATTAGGCATTCGATAAGTATAAAACCAAACCGTTCATTATAAAATTGGCTGAAATAATAAAAAAAACCCAAGCCCGGTAAACTAAGGACCATACCCCTTATAAGAATACGGAGGTTCCAGTAAAAATCGACGTAACGGACTCGGATAATAAGGAAGACGATACGCAATTTATCGCGAACGATCCCGATCAGGACGAGATAATCATCGAATCCTAATTTTATCTTTCGATTAGTTAAGATATTATTCGTATTATCCGTAAACCTTTTAAATAAAGTAATTTTAATCTACGGAATAGAACGAAAATGGGGCCTTATTAACGTATATTATTTAACGGCGAATACGTACATAAAGCGATCTTAATATATTTAAAAAAAAAACGAAGTTATTATGTTAAAAAAAACCGTAATAACCTTATTCCGGCTGGACCTTATTGCAACTTATGTACGCCTGATTTTATTTATATATCCGAATTTTCGAATCCGAAAAAATCCACGTAAAAATAATTAAAAATTAATTGGTTAAAAGCGGTTACTTAGGAAATAATCGAATCATGGTATAAACGACGGACGAACGAATTTCTTTTGGTACGGTTATTTCCGTTCGGCGGTAAAAAAACAAAATGAACGTTTATTTTTACTAAATTTAAACGGTCCTTACTTAATACGTATCCAAACCAGTTAAACAAAATTAAAGGTTTTTACTTAATCCTAAGTACAGCCGGTTTGGTTAAAACGGTTCCCGGGCTCGATAAATAACAGTATTAGGAAATCTTAAAGAATCGCCTTTTTTTTGCGTTATATTTAATCCACGAAAAAGCCGTTTTATTTTATTTTATAAAACGTACGGAAAACTTTCCGTAAACGGCAGAATTCGCTTAATTTAAAATAACGGCGTTATATCTCCATACTTTGGACCGATTTATATAAAATACGGAATTTTACCGCGTTATAAGCTCAATAAACGTCGGAAAAAATTACGAAGCCGTCGTAAACCGCGTCCGGTCTTAATTAAAGCATACCTTATATAACCGCTCGGTTTCAATTAATAGTTAAGGATTCGACGGTAATCCCAACAATTTAAATACTAACCCGGCATACGGTCCATACGCCTTTATAACTTAGAATTACGACCCCGGTTATCGTAACGCCCGTACCCGTACGCGTAATCCGTAACATATTAAATCGTCCTAATTAAAAGCCCGCCTTATCGCCTTTATTTATAATGTCAGCCTAAAACTTATAATTCCTTAATATTTCCGACTTACCAAAGCCGTCCTTATTACCGTACCTATATTCGCATAGTTCGTTTACTTTTATATCGTTACCGGAATCGCCGGTATTACCAAAAGGCGATAATACGTAACCCGACGTTATAAATAATATATCGGAAAATAAAGCCGAAATAGCAGTTTTTATCAAAATTATAAAATTATGCGCTAAAAATAAATGGCGCTTATTTAATAATAATAATAATCGCGATATTAAGCTAAAAATCAAAAAACGAAACCCTGCCGGTCTTAATCGAAACGGATAACGAAAAACGCGTTCGGCTTCGAAATAGGGTTACGGTCGTTAATAAGTAAGGCATATTAAAGGTCAAAGCGGACGTTATAACTTTTCGCGGTTTCTAACGGTATACTTTCGAATTCGTTAAAATATGGAATATTATAAATATATTTCGCCAGCTTATTTACGTTTTTACAAGATAAGCATCGCGATATATTAAAGGTTAAGGCGGACGTTTTGACTTTTCGCCGCTTTTAACGGTATATTTTCGAATTCGTTAAAATAAAAAACGTTATAAATATATTTCGCCAGCTTACCTACGTCCTTACGGGATATAAACGTTACCTTAAAATCCGAAACCATATCTTTCTTATGCTAAAATAGCTTAATCGCATAAAAAAGTAATTAAATAATATAAATAATACTATTAATACATTTTTTATTTATTACGTTTATTTTATTAATCCTAAATTCGTTAAATGATTTATAAATATTAATTCTTCCTAATCCGGATTAACTATATATTATTACGGATATATAATAAACCCTATAAGCTAAAAGAATTAACGAACTTTAATATAACGCATTATAAATTATAATTTATCGTAATTATTAATAAATCATACTTTTTAATTTACATCCTTTAATCCATAATACCAAGTTAATATTTTTAAATCCTGCCTTCCGGTCCTTTTTCTTAAGTTTATTACATTAACTTTTAAAATATTCCCATTCTTTTTAACCTTTAAAATATTTTAGCTCGGGTCGATTAATTAGCGTAAGAAATTAAATATATAGGTAAATAAATAATATGGATAATCTTTAACTAATATCAAAAAAGCCATTCTTTCGTTATAAATATAGCTATTTTAACGTCCGCTTTTTTTTAAGTATTAACTCGAAATATTTAAGATCCCGGTTTTGTAATAAATCCAGAACTCCTGCGCTTTATGATTTTGTTTTCCCGTAACCGTAAATAATATCCTTTAAAACCGGCCTTTAGCCACCTTTTTGTAAAGCCTACCGCGTACGTTAAAGTTTTTTAACTGAAAATCTTAATAATTACGGTATTTCTATAATAATTAATTTAAAGTCCTAATTAATACTTCCGGGTTTCCGTCGTACATTTCATCGTAATCTTGATAAAGATTTTGGTAATAATAAGTTTATCGGGATAAATAATTTCGCCGAAATTTTAAACAAATCGTTTATTAATAGGTACCTTAATAGGTACCTTAAGCTAAGGTTTACGGGTATCTCCGGTTCCGGCTTTTAAAACTTCTTTTTTTAAGGTGTAAGACTTATAAAAGTACGGGGTTTCGGCGGCTTAGTATTGGGCTATTTCTCTTTCAGCGTAGCTGGAATGGCAAATAAATCTCGGAATTCTTTTATATCGGAATTTTATATAAATAAAGGAAAAATCGGATATAATAAATAATTATTAAAGGTTTCGGCGTTAACACCGAATATGCCACGATACCTATAAAACCAATCTTTGTATATAATAATTTAATCGTTATAAGTTTACGAATAAAGGCAAATTCTTCCTTCGTTTAATATTATAAAGATAATGCTTATATAATATATATCGCAAAATGTTTTACGGTTCTATAATCCTAATCGGAACCATAAAACTGCCATATTCCTAATACCATTTATATTATGCAAGTTATTATTATTCATAAATTCTCGGAAATAATTAACGGCCCGAATTATACATTTTTTTAAATAAAATACGGCAATTAAATCTATAATATAAAGGATATTTACTTTACGATTTCCAAAAATTATTATTTAATAATTCGTGGTTTTTAATTCGTTAACTTTACGGCTATATTCTAATATAACGAAAGAAACGAATAATATTACATACTATTTTATAATTTCGTTTTCCGGTAATAGAAACTAACTTTAAATATTGTTGGTATATATAAATACATTTCCTATTAATATTTTATAAATTATATACATACAATTAAAACTTTTAAACATTTATTTAAATACGATTCCGATATTATCATAAATAAAATATACGTTAAGAATTATATAACGGTAAGTAAACTACGCTTTTATATATATACCAATAAACCCTATTTTATTAAAACCTTAAAGTACTGCAATTTTGTCGAATATTTATCTCAAGATATAATAAGATAACTTATTAACTGGCGTAAGGTTTAAAAGGATAATATATATAACTATAAGAAAGATAAAAAAAATGGCGGCGTAATTAATATAATTTATATCGAACGCTAACCTGGTAGTATTTATATTATTATATATATTCCAATCTTTTGCTAGGTTACCATGTTACGCTAAAATACGGTTATTATATTCCGTTTTATTAAACGGCGGTAATTTTATTATGGTAGCTGTATAATATTAGGTATTATCGTAAGAATATTTATAAATAGCAAATTTAAGGATATAAGAAGTTTACCGGTAATAATTTTAACTAATCAGGACGGTAAATAAAAGCTTAAAATATAAAATATAATAAACGGATAAGGTTTATATGCTAAATAATATCCGGAAACAATTATTAATATTAAGAAAAAATATATAACGTTTTATAATATATAAACGAAGCCTATAAATAATCCATAAATTATGAAAAAACCCCAAAGTAATATATATAATCAGGATTAATATATATACGAAATTTGAAATTATATAATTATAAATGTATAAATAATTAAGTTTATATAAATTATTAAATATTAACCTAAAAGTTAACGTTATTCTTTCCTATAATAAAATAATAACGTATAAAAAAGAAACTAATAAACGTATATAAATTATACGAAACTTTTCCTTTATTGCGAAGTATTTAATATAATCCATAAAATTCATTTATTTAAATACATACCGAATATAATTATTATAATTATTAAATACAGAACTAATATCACTTATTTTAATATAATTTATCTTTATTTGGCGTACCTTTCCATATTTTCCTATATTATAATAAATAAAATCAACTTATTTATATTATTTAACACTTAAAATACTTATCCTAAAATATACCTCCATATTTTTTATAATATTACAAAATATAAACGACTTTAACAATATATTAAAGGCCTTTTTTAAAATTCCTGACAATAATATACCTTAAACATATTTAACGAATTCTGAACCTTTTACCAAACATATTAAATTCGCTAATAATGCTACTAAAAAATACCCTTAAGGACGGATAACAAAATCCCAAATTAATAAACAGCTAAAACTATTACTAAAATAACCCGCAATATAACATAACCTACGGCCTCGTTTTAATTAAAGTAACTTTATATTAACTAAATAACATTCGACCGTCCTAAAATTTAAAACGTACCTTATAAAAAGTACATATTATACGTTACCGATTCCAAATATTAAATTTATACCATAAGGTTATATTAATATAGGGGAAAACTGGAAAACTATAAATACCCCACATTTTGACCTTAAGTTAACCGTATATTAATTAGGTAAATTTTACAATTAATAATAATTTTTAAACTTAATAATATCGCGAAAGGCCTATATCATAAATAGGACTTTTTACTTTCGCAAAGTTTGGCACTTATATAAACGCTAAATGTTAATATTACCGTTCGGGATATTTTAAAAAGTAACATCCGACAAAATAAAATTTACGTTATAGCAGATTATACGGGCCTTATAGGTTATTAAATTATAAATCTAGTTAAGGATTATCGATTAATTACGGCTTTCGCAATTTAACGGAAAAAACACATAAACCGAACATTTTGTAAGCAATACGAAAAAAGGTTTATAACTTTATACACCGGACCGATTAACCAAAAGGTACATATTATATAACCGTTTTATGGATGCTATAATTTACGGGGTTATACGGGTAACAAATATGCAAATTGTACATAAAAACGCAGCAAGGAATGTTCATACGCAGTCCCAAAATATAAGGCATTATTATATAACCCGAATAAAAATTTCCAGAAAAGTTTAAACCTGGATATAACGCCCAGAACGAAGATAATCCTAGGTTTTACTAATATAGATAAGGTTATTAATGCAAAAGTTATAATAACGTTCGAGTAAAGGTAGGGGTAAAGGTAAAAATTATAAGAAATACGTAAAAACCCTAGTTAATAAATTAATTATATACACAATATATAAGCTAATACAAAATTATACGATATATTCAATTATAAGCAATACGATATTATTAATACGTTAATTTATTTTAATGCGAAAAACTTATATAATATTATTATAAATAAAACCTCCGAATTAAACGGCCTTAATTAAAATTATACAAAATAATAAGTTATATTAATATTAAAATTAAATCCTTACATAAATTATAACAAAATATAGGAATAATAAAAAAGTAAAAAAGTAAATTAATAATTTATTTTCGTTTAACACATCCTTATTTTATTTATCTAACGACGACGCAAAAAATAACGGATAATCTTAATTAGCATTATCTACCGAGTTATTTATAATTTGTACAATAAAATTATAATTTTCTTTCGTATGCAGGATATTACGGTTATCCGAAATTAAATTATCCTCAAGGAATTCCGTATTAAGAATTACACAAGCAATTACGTTAAGATTATTTACAAGTTAATTTTCGTCCTTTATCATATCTAACTAATTAAGCCCATCTTCGTCGTTAACAATAAATACGGTATCGTTAAAATAAACAAACCTAGCCTCCATAATTTTCCGGCCCGCGGCTAAAATATCTTCGAATTCCCAACTACTTTTTTTAGCCCGAGATGGATATTTTTTAACAAACTAAAAATTACGAACCAAAAAAATATAAACGTTCGAAAATTTCCGTACGGGAATTTCGAATAACATAACGCCTATTTTGCAAAAAAGCATAACGTACATAAAATTCGCGTTAAAAGGAAATACGGTACCTAACCAAAAACGAATCTCGGAAAAAAACAATATTAACGTTATATATATTATTTCTCGATCAGCAAAGGTCGCTATCAAGCCATAAGTTATAATATTCGGCCTTTCGATTAAATACTTTCCATATTTTCTCCCTGGATTTTATAAAAGCTAAACTTAATATTAAAATCGAATCCTTAAGCACGCGATTTAATATTGCAAGACGTAATATCCAATCGAAATAAAGCATTTTTTTACCCTAATTATTTTAACCGGCCCCATAAAAAAAACCGATAATATCGATATTAACCGTTTAATATAACCAACATCGCTATAACGTATAATATGTAAAAGGCATAAATAAACTTAAGCTTTTTAAAAAAAGTAACAATAACTTTGAAATTCTTTATCGATAAAAACTATATCGTTTAACGGTTAGTTATTATTAATAATCCGGTCGGAAAAATCGTTACCTTACGGAATTTTATCCGTATTAAAAATATAACTAGCCTTATAATTAACCGATAAAAAGATTTCCTTTAAAACGTTTTAATTAAAATTATATCGTTTAAAAAGTAATATATATAAATTATATTCTCGAATTAAAAGATAAAATACTTACGAATTATCCGTTAAGTTATTTATATTACCAAATAACATATTATCAGCAAATAACGATAAAAAGTTTTCGTCAGATAAACCCTTATTTATTAACGCGTCCTAATTAAAACCCCGCGATACTTTCCCTATCTACCTAACGCGATTAAGATATTTCGAAACTATATTATACGCGATAATCTCGAACTTAACAACGGTTAACCGAAAAAATATGTATTTAATAAACTCGGTAAGTTAAGCTTTCGAAAAAAGATCTTCGATCGATTTATTCCTAATAATTCCGTATACGCCAAATATTTCTTTTACGAATAATTTGTATCGGACGCGTAATTCTTATAAAAATAACGTAAATATACGAATATTATATATATAAAAAATAAAAGTCTTAAAGAAGTAAAACTTTGGCGATTTTTAATATAATTACGTTATTTTATTCAAAAACTAACGATCCGCCTTTAAAGTTACTTACGTTATATGCGCCCCGTCGATATTATCAAGCTAATAAATACGTATAAATATAACCAGAAAGTTTATTTATATATGGAACAAAACAAAAACGGGAAAAAACTACCGTTTCCTATTATATAAATCGGCTTCTTTAATTTAACTAGCCTGTATTTTCCGGATATAACTGGTTATCTTTTAATGCCCGTAAATAAAATAAAAGCGATTCGAAAACCGATAGGATTATTCTTTTTTAAAACCGCATACCTTTTGAAAATTCTTTCGATAAACGCCATAAGTACCTTTAATAATACCTTCGTCTTAGTTAATTGCACTTAATAAAATCGAACGGCGTTTATTATACGGTAAACGCTTTAATTTAAGAAAATTTGGAAACTTTTTCTTATTTCGCTTATAAAGCGTATTAACAGAAGTAAGGAATAAATTCCGGATAGTATTAATTACGAACTAACGGAAACTATTTAATGGTACCAGATGTTATTATAACGTTTCGTAGAACTATTTTATTTTATAATGCTAATTAAGACGGAACATAAATTATTTTAACCTTTTTTAAAAAATACGGTTATAATAACGGGCAAAGGCGGTAATAAGATTCCGCATAACGGAACCGTATCGAAACGTTATATTACGAACATAATTTTAAATATTAAAGTTATCGTACTAAAACATAATATTATCCTATCGTACTTAATTGTAAGGTTTAGTTTATTTTAATTAAAACGGTATTATTATAAAGGAAGTAACGTAATTACCTTTATTACGTTTAATAACCGGGTTACGTTTTTATTTAACGTAATATAACTTTCGCAAATACTTAATTCTTTTAATATATCGATCTTATTTCGTAATAAACCCGAAAATAATAGAAACCTGTTTAATAAATAAGGCAAATAACTGCTATTAATTTTGGAAACGATTTTAACCATAATAGCTAGGACCATAAGGAGAAAATGCATAAAAACGTCCGGATCGTTATTATTACGAAACCGTTTTGCTTTCGGTTTCGCATTATACGATTACCATTTTTTTTTTTAGGTATATAATTACCTGATTTAAAAGCTTAAATTAGTTAAAAATTAACGTATTTATAAACAGTTAACCTTCGTCCAAGGTAATATGGATCATTTTAATATCGAATAATAAATTTTCCGGCGGGCGGCGGAATTTAGGCCTTTTTATAAAAGTTATAAGCTTCCCGTATAACGTATTATGATATTTGCTTATAATAAGATCCTAATTAATAAAAGTAATAAAGCTTTGCTAACTTTCGTATATTAATAACTTATTCCGCATTCGTTCTTTTTTTAATACGTTAATTAACCGATTAATTCGAATAGTCGAACTAGGAGCTTTACCTGAATCTTTGCAAAAAATCCAACCACGGATAAAATTTTTAAACGTTAAATTCGTTCTTTGGTATTATTGCCAAGAATTAATTATACGCGTGCGTGTATTTTGTTCTAAAGGCGTAGTTCGATAAAACTGGAAAAATTCGGATTCGTCGTATTTTAAAAAAGGGAATAATAACGCGACGTATTCGGGCTGTAACTAATGGACGCGCTGATATTTAAAAGTGGCAAAAAGGTCCTGATTAGGACTATTACGGTATTAATAATAAGCCATAATAAAGGGATTCGTATAAATATATATATAACTATAGGAAACGTTTTGTTATTAAGATATTGCAGAATTTCGTTTTTCTTAATCATAAAATGTACAGAACGAACCCCTCTTTCGCATAACATGAACTCAGGCCTCGCTGGCTCGTTACGGGGATTTGGGGTTTGATTGGTTGATTTTTAGCGTTGTGGAGCGGTACTTAAGTAACTTCGAAGAAAATGGAAAACGAGCCAGGGAGGCCTGAGCTAGCTGAGGTAACTAATAACGTCCTTTCCGAATTAGAAATTCCTCCAGCTGTACTTACGCCGACCGTCCCGCCGCTTATTTCCGCCGGTTTTATTTTTTCCCTTCCCGCGAAAACCCCTAAAAATATCCAAGAAGTAACGAAATAAGGACGTTACTTGCAAAGAAAAATCAGAAATTACCAGGGCAGCTCGCCGACAAAAATGGTTAAATCGGTTAATCTTTTAACTAAAAATAACTTATTACTTTTATATAAAGTTGCACTTTTTCAGAAAGAAACCACTTAATTACGCGAAACGAACCATTTTCTTAGCAAATGTCGAAGGACTAAAAATAAACGTTTTTAAAAAGGAGGAATACTTACTATATAAGAAGGACAAGTTCTTCTGGCTAAAAAAGAAAGGGGTGGTGAAAAATCCCAGCTAATAGCGGCTAAAGGTAATCGTCGTAAAAAGGTTAAAACGAAAGAACGGAAGTGTGGCGTTTGCGGCAAGCCCGGATATAATGCGCGTACTTATGAAGAAGCTATAGATACCTTTAACGAAGAAGAATCCGACTAGTTTAAATTGATTTATGGCGTTGTGGTTGCTTTATTTGATTTCGTTTTTGCGAGGTGCCAAAAAGTGTACCGCGAGGTGGTATGTACCGCGAGGTGGTGTGAGACGTTAATGTTTTAAGTAATGATAAAAATAAATATAAATATAAATGATAAATATAAAAGATACTACGTTCTTTTATTTACTTAAAATTAACGATTAATATATATAAATATAAATTCAATATATTTTAAATATAATATTTAAACTTGATGTATTTTATTAATAATATCGTTATAGGATTTGAGAATAAACATATTAAATAATATAAATAACCCGAATTATTACGAAATTTATTCCATTTTTCGGCTTTACGAATTGTTCTCGTTAATTTATAAAAACCCTTTTATTAAATACTAAACCTTTTATTGCTTTAATAAATAAAGTTAAATAAATCGGTTAATTTTAAAACGATATAAAGGCGGCGTTTCGAAAGTTTAAAGACGGTTTCTATTACTTTCGTATTATTTTATTATAACCTTTAATATTACATATTTTAAAACCCGACATCTTTAGTTAAACGTTAAAAAATACAGTGTTTCGGAATACGATATCTAAAATATATTTCGGCTCGTCGCCTTTTTTTTCGGTTAAGTATATTCTGGCCGAATATAATTAGAAATTGTACGATATAGCATTATTAATAATTATTAAAGCGTTTCAAACATGACGCCCCGAACTCTGCAGAATCGAAAAATCTATAAATGCTATCATTAATTCTAAAGATGTTTAATATTGTATTATTATAAAGCTTTTAAATTACGGTTAAATCTATTAATCTAAACATTTTAACGATTTCCGGTTTTGAATAATTTATAAATCAGCAATTAAAGTTACGGTCCTTAACCGCTTATCTCGTTAATACGGTATATAACTTGTAAACGTTAATAGAATAAATAATAATGAAGTAACCTATTAATATAAAATAATATTTTTATTTTACAAATAAAAAACCTTTTTAAAAGTCTATGTTATAGATGTTAACTGGTTAGTAAACGTATTTATTAATATTATTTATAAACCCTTGACGTTCGTTAATACTATCTTAATGTAACGAACCTGTCATACATCCACCTGGAAGTATGAGCAGTATCCGAAATGAGGTCTTGATTTGCAGGTAACAACAGGGCGAGGAATGATTTATTAGGGGTTTGTTCGTTAAAGAGATTTAAAGATTCTTCCCTTAATTGGAGAACGGTATAGTTGCCTTTAGTTAAAAGCTTAGATTGATAACTAAAGAGCGAAACTAAGTAGGTGCTATTTATATGGGAGACCGGGTTATATATATCCTTATTCTTTAAAGTGAGTATGTCGTGGATCTGTATAATCTATATGATCTGGATCCTAAATTATCCAGATTAACTAGATCACCTTGAAAACTAAGTCTTTTTTGTCCGGAGTTTAACCGTAGCAGGTTCGCATTAGGCCATAAAGGTAGGTCTCCTTAAGATAAGAACCCCTGTTCCTGTAATATTATTTCCCCTTTTTAAAAATCTTTGTTTTAAAGATAAAAACCGCAGGTTGGTTACCTTGTTATATTAAAGAGTTTCTAAATTTATTTAGTTAATTTTATTATAACAGGTTACATTCGGAAAAAAAAAAAAGCCTTGCTTAAATTAACGTAATTCCCGTAATATTTGCGCTAATTTAATTAAGAAATTCGGTATTAAAGCTTTTTTTTGTTTTAATTGCATTCGATTGGGAAAAACCGATTGTTATTACGTATCCGAGTACGTAAATTATGGTTGTTATATTCGTCGGCAGCGTCCATCCTATAACGTTTTCGTTATGAACTCGCTTTAAAAAATAAATAAAACGTAAGAGCGTTTGCTGCGGGAATAACGTAAGATTAAGGACGACTTTTTAACGTTTCAGAAGTCCGCAAAAAGGGAATAAAAGGCGGTGGAAAAAAGGTTAATCGAATTGCGGCGTTAGCAAGATGAGAAATCGCGGGAATTTGTTGGAAGATTAAGGCGGTTACGCTTTTAACAGGATCTTTTTAAAAAAAAAGCGTTAAAGATATTAAAGGAAGGTTTAAAATTGGATTAATTGGAAAAACGGGAAAGAATAAAAGAAGAACGGCGATAAGTAAAAATAAAGCAGGCGTAACTTGTTTCCGAGATAGACGCCATAACGGAAACGTTTATTTCCTTCGACTAAAACGCCGCGGGTTTAGATTTAAACGGGGGACCTTTGTCGCTTGCGACCTTGGCTGTGCTGGAGACGGTCGGTTAGGATTCTGCCGGTAGAACGTTTTAATTAGGTTTATCGCATTCGTTAGGTAGTTAAGTAATTCCTAAGTATTTTCTTCGTATAAGTATCTTTTTTATTTAATTAGGTACTGGATTTTATTTTTGATTATTCTGGAGTTTAATATTTGTTCGACTTCGTATTTATCATCATTTTTTTCGATCTCCAGATTTATTTTTAACGGGGCGTTTTTAGGTGCTGGTTTAAGTAAGGAAATGTGGAAAATAGGGTGTATTTTTATTATCTTAGGTAGTAACAGTCGGTAATTGGTTTTAAAAATAACTTTATTAACCTTAAACGGGCCAAGTTTTTTAAAATTAAGCTTATCGTTAGGCTTTTTGGTTTTAATTTGTAAAATATTCGACGTTACGTTTTGTTTTTAATGTAATAAATAAACCTTATCTTTTTTCGTTAGAATTAATCCTTTAATTTTTTTTTTGTTATAATATTGGGCCATTTTTTGCTAGAGAAAACGCAATTCGGTTTATAATTAAGCTTGTATTGTTTTAATTTCCGTTATTATTATTTTTGTTCGGGAAGTTATGGTAATAATTGCAGAAGCCTTATGCGCCGATTGCTCTAATTATTAGGTTATTACTTTATATCCGTACATAGTTATATGGAAGGATACGCCCATATTTTCGTTAATAAACGTATTATAAGTTATTTATGCTAATGGCAGTAACTTTACCTAATTATTTTACTAATAGTTAATATAATTTCAAAGATATTATTTTAAAGTCTAATTTAGTCGTTCCGTTTAACCGTTTATTTAAGGGTGATAAACTATCGAGAATTTAAGTTTAACGTTTATTTATTTAAAAAAGCTAATACTAAATTTAAATATAAAAAGCTTATTTCGATTAAAAATAATCTTTTTTAGTTTTTTATATTTATTAAGGTAATATCGGATAAATACATAAGCTAATTATTTTACCGTTGCGGTTTTTTTGAAAAATAAAAAGTACTTATATTTGGTAAGTTTATTAACGATCACCTAAACTCCGTTATATTCGACTTCGGTAATTAGGTTTTTAAATAAGGAAAGGCTGGTAATAAAATCCTAAGCTATAATGTTCCATACCTTATCAGGAATATCGGTAAGTTGTAATAGTTTATAAGGCTTATGGCGTGCTACTTTAGTTTTATTATAAACGTTATAATTCTTAATAATTCTTTTAATTATTCGGCGTAATTTTAAGAAGTCGTACTTTTTTTGTAATCGTTGGATGGTTTTAAAGATTCCTTAATATCCATATAATAAGTTTTCGTAAAATCTTTTTATAAATTATTCTTATTAGTTTTTAAGAACATAAATTTTGCCGTAATATAATAATTAGCTCTTTTGTTATCTTTTTAGTTGGTAAATCTCTTTCTTTTTATTTATGTCGTAAGAATTTCAAAACTTTATTAAAGATTTTAAGGTTAATTTTTTTAAGATTTCGCATAATCGTATAATGCCATCCTTATTATATTATAATATTTATATATTTCGTTTAGGAATTTTCGGATTATAATTGCTTTTGCGATTAAAAATATCCGCCTGGATATTTTCCTTTTTTTTAATATAATATATTTTAAAGTTAAATTTTGATAGGAAAATTATTTAAGTTTCGTATCGTTTGTTTAATTTTTAAGCCTTTATAAATCAAGTAAGGTTTTTATAATCGGAGTAAATATTAAAAGGTTTTTTGGTTTTATTAAAAAAAGGTTCCCATTTTTTAAAAACGTTAATAATTATTAGCAGTTTTTTATTATAAATCGGGTATTTAAGTTTTGCATTTCGGAATACTTTCGAGTAATAAGCCACTGGGTATTATTTATCGTTATTCTTTAGTTGTTTTAAGACGGCATTTAATACGTAATCCAAAACGTTTATCTTTAGGCATTTTTTCTTATTTACGTTAAGTAATTTTATTATAAGTCCATTAATAATTACGTCCTTTAAAATTTGGAATGCTTTTTTTGTATCCTTTAAAAACTTAAATTCCTTATTAACGTATTTTTTGGTAATAAGTTTTGTTAATAATTTAATTATATTTCCGTATTTTTTAATTAAACTTCGTACGTATCCCGTAAATCTTAAGATTTATCGGATATCGGTAACGGTTACCTTATTAAGGATAGGCCAATCCTTAATTACTTTTATCTTAAAGCGTTAAATTTAAATTTGGCTAGGGGTAAATATATATCCCAAAAAGTTTAGTTTTTATATATGCCATATACTTTTAACTAGATTAACTCGGATATTCGCCTTATTTAAAGTTTAAAGCATTTAAGCCATATGCTATTTATGCTTTTTTAAAGTTTCGGAATAAATGAGAATATCGTCGAGGTAAACGAATACGGACTTATCTAGGAATTTTCGTAAAATGGTTATAACCAGGCGTTAAAAACTGGCGGAAGTATTAATAAGTTCCATAGGCATTATTCGGTATTTATAAAATCCATATATCATTTTAAATACCGTTTTCCATTTTTTTCCTTAAGCTATTCGGATATAATAATAACCGTTTCAAAAATTAAATACAATAAATTACTTAACTTTACTAGCATTTTCTTTTAATATATTTATAAAGGTTAAAAGGTATTTATTTTTAATCGTAATATCGTTTAGCTATTTATAATCGATAATTTTTCTAAAAACCACGTTTCCATCTTCGTCGATTCTTTGCTTTCCGTTTTTGGTTTTTGGTACCATAAGGACGGGGTATCCGGTAGGAAAGTTAAAAGGTCGAATATATCCTCTTTTTAAATCGAGTTAAATAATTTTTTATAAGGCTTTTAACTTCTTAAAGTTTATATAGTAAATTTTATAAAGTTTAGGATAATGTCCTTCTTTAATAGGTATTTAATAATCCTATTAACTATATAATGGTAATTCGTAATCTTTTTTATCTTTAAATAATTTTTTAAATCCTTGATATTTAAGTAATATTATTTCGGCTTAATTTAATATTTATATTTTTTTAATAACATAACAAATCTTCTATTCGTCCTTTTTAAGTAATTTCTTATTATTTTCCTAAAAAAGTATTTGGTATTTCCAGTTAATATATGGATTATTGGTTTTAAGTTATAATATTCCTAAAATGATATCGTATCCAGAAATATCGGCAATATTTAATAAAATTCGTTCTTAATATTCTTAAATCCAAACGGAAAGTTTTTTAGTTTTTCGTAAAACTCGTCCGTTTTTATACTTAAATAAATTTCCGTTTACTATTCGTAACTTATAAAACTTTAACTTATACCTTTAAGGAACTTGATATTCTTTTACTGCTACGGGAAAGATAAAGTTGTTTTCGGTTTTTAAGTCGATTATGGCTTTAAACATATTATTTTTATATTAAAGTGGAATTTTAATCTGGTTACGTAATCCCTTTACCGTTTTGCATAAGGTTTTGTAAATTAAGGCTTTTCGATACCTTATTTTCGAGGACCTTTAACGTTTTTTAATTTATAATAATATCCAGCCTAAAAAAGTCTTTATTCGCGTACTTTTCGAATAACGTATTTAATGTATTAATCGTTTTTGTATTTAAATTATATTTTTTTACCATCTTTATATTCGGAAATAATTATTTTTTTTAAGCTTAATCCTTAATTTTGTATTTTTCGAGTTATCGGGTTAAAAGTATAAATTTTTAAAGGAAGTATTCCTATATCTAAAAGTTCGTATTAAATGTAAAGTATCGGGGAATAACATAAATATCCTTACGATATAACCCTTTAGCTTTATTTTAATTCGGGATATAAGTAATAAAACTTAGGATATTTTAGCTATCGGGAAGTTTTTGTACATTTATATTCGTTATTTAGTTCTATAGATATCTTTTCGTTCTATCTAGGTTAAAAATCGTTATCTTTTTTGGCTTTAAGATATACGAAACAATCGTCGACGTAACAAGCGGTAAAGTATAACGATTTATGCTGGTTCTTTTGTAATTTGATATGTACCGTATATTCGGGAAGCTTACAAAGCTCCGGGGATAATTATCCATAATTGCTAACGTTAGGTCGGAACTAACCGTTTTTATTATGCATTTTATATTAAGATATATTAAGATGGCAGAAGTATCCTAATTTTATAGCTATCCTGAAAACTGTCTATCCGGGGTGATATTTACAGGCTTTAACCTTAAAGTCCTAATAAATGGGGTAATTTTCGTACTTTAAGATATCGTTTTAAATCTAAATAATGGTGGTAATAATAAATTCTGGCTGGAAAAAAGTCGAACTAACTTTATTTTCTTCCTTTTTTGCTTTATTATCGATTTCTTATTTAGCTGTTTTAACTTTTTTTTGGGGTTAAGGAATCCTTTCTTTTTTAAAGTTCCTTTTTGCGGGGAAGCGATATTCGCTTTTAAAATGTCCTTTTTTGTTATAATTAAAACATTTAATGTTAGATTTGTTTTTTTAGGGCTTTTTCGAAGCAGTACTTACTTTTTTCTAAAGCTTACCCTTATTTTTTTTAGTTCGGCTATTAAAGCCTTTATCGTTATTTCGTTCGTTAATTTCTTTTTTTTCGAAGTACCGATTAAAGGTACGTTAATTAATGATAATTACTTTATCGGTATATTCCTTAAAGGATCCTATTTTAGATATCATATATATTTCGTCCTTAATTTAAAATTTTAAATTATCATAAAAAGGATAAAATAATACGCTTTCGGGTAAATTAAAAATTACGGCTAAACGGTTAAATTTTATTATATATTCTACAGCTAACTTGGTCTGGTAAAAAAGGTATAATTGTTTTACCATATGCTATTTTTTATTTAGGTTTCCAAACATAACTCGCATTTAGTTCTCGAAATATCGGTAATCGCTAAAAATATAATTAGTAATGTCCGAAAATTTCTTAAGGTAATTCTTTAGATAATCCTTTATAATAGGCTCGAACCATAAGAAAATTCGTCCAACAAACAGTTAAAAAATGGTTATCATTTTTTAATAATCCTTTATTAAAAAGCTTTAGTAAAACTTAAGGTAAGTTTTAATTTGGATAAAAAATCCTTTTATATTTATAATTCCGTTATAAAGTTTCGGGGTAATTAATTTGTAACCTTTAATTTCCGGCATTCCGTAATAACTAAGGAATAAGATAATAACTTCGCGGTACCGATTAAGGCCGAATAATAGGGGTATTAAGTTTCTTTCCTTTATTCCTCGGGTAAGTTAAGCTATTCTTTTTTTGAAAGGTTAAGGTCTCTTTTTTCTGTTTTTTTCCAGGGCTTGGATTCTGCGTAACAAAATTTCCATCTTCTTTTTAGGAAAAAGCTTTTTTTCCTTTCTTTTCGGGCCTTAAAGTTCCTGGATTATTAGCTTTTTTTCCTTTTCCGAATTTCCCTAAATCTTAATAATATCCTTTAAAATTAAGGTTAGCTACTAGGTTTAGGAAAAAAAAGGTTCTCCTTTACTTCGAATTATAAGAGGTATAATATTATCTATTAGCTAAAGAACTTTTTCGATAAAAGGTAAATTATTTAATCTGGTTATTAATCCTTTATTAACTCGTAACGGGAATCGGGTATACTATTTATCTTCTAAACGTCGTTTTATAATATCGTTTTTATTAAATTTAAGAAAACTTATACCTAATTAAGCTTAAACTTATCCGTCGGTTATTAATTAAAAAGCTATCAAAATATAACGAACCTGTTATATATCCATCTGGAAATATAAACAATATCCGAAATAAGGTCTTAATTTGCAAGTAACAATAAAGCGAAAAATGATTTATTAAGGATTTATTCGTTAAAAATATTTAAAAACTTTTCCCTTAATTAGAAAACGGTACAGTTACCTTCAGTTAAAAGCTTAGATTAATAACTAAAAAGCGAAATTAAGTAGGTGCTATTTATATAGGAAACCGGGTTATATATATCCTTATTCCTTAAAGTAAGTATATCGTGGATCTATATAATCTGTATGATCTGGATCCTAGATCATTCAGATCAACCAGATCACCTTAAAAGCCAAATCTTTTCTGTCCGGAGTTTAACCGTGGCAGGTTCGCACTAGGCCACAAAGGTAGGTCTCCTCGAGACAGGAACCCCTGTTCCTGTAACACTTAATTATAATATCGGATCCGATTTAAAATCATTTTAAATAAGGTATATATAAAATTTTAAAGCTACGAAAACCTATTACAAAGCCGTATAAAAACGTATTTACGTTAAAAATAAGCTATTTATCTCCGACGACGACGTTTGTAAACTTTAAAATTTTTATCGTACTTATTATATAATATCCGTAAGTTATTTTAAATACTTTAAAATTCATAACTTATTATAACGTACTACAGAGGCTCGCGGCGCACACAAGCTTGCGGCGTGTTTTTTAGCACCTCGCCATAACAAATTCAAATAACTCAACCACAACACATGCAATTAATCAAATTAACGATATTCCTTTTCGCTGACCATATTTATAACTTTTAAAAAAGTGCACGTATTATATTAAGGCTTCTTACCGACGCCATATCGCCATTTCTCCCTCCTAACCCGTACGTAACCGATTATTTTAACACGTCCAAGCCAATATTACCCCCATTTCGAAAGTGCTGAAGCCGACCGACAAGATAACAATTACCGACCGAATTCTCAACCCATATACTCAGGCGTCTTTTTGTCCGGCTTTAATACGTGGAAGATATTCGCAAAATACGTCGTATCGGAAGGTTATAAAGCTGGAAGGCAAGCTTATAGGGCTTATCATGGGGCACGTTCCGGGGCGCGCCGTGAGGCCTGTTACGGTATTACAGGATATATCTGAATAATAATTCGATTTTACGCATTTAAAATTGTTAAATCGAACGATTTTAATAAAGAAAAACAGTTACTATACGGGATAAACAAATTTATTAATCAACCAAAAAGGTGATAATAAAAGGTTATTATTAATAATTATTAAAGGTAACTATCTTAGAAAGCTTAAAAAGAAGATCTAATAATATAACGTCGGTAATAAACCTTGATATAATACGCATATTTATTTAAAAGCTGTAAATATAGTCAGTTAAAAGGAATACCATTAATTTGATTAATTAGATATATTATGGTTGAATTATTTAAATTAGTTGTTACGAGATGCCAAAAGACGCGCCACGAGCTTGTGTGCGCCGCGAGCTTGTGTACTACGTTAACGGAATTATTATTAATTATATTTATATAAGGTTATTATTATTATTACTGTATTATAACGTTTAAAACATTTTTACGGACTTTTTCGAATTTTTATCAACACTGTTTCGTCCGTAAAACGATATATCGGTAAATTACGTTAATTCTTTCTCTTTTACGAAGGTTTCGAATATATTTATAAATACGGTTTTAAAATAATTAAATGGTTTTACGTAAATACGTTATTTCGCTTCCGTAATAAACCAAGTAAAAACTTTGTTAAGGCCGTGACTTTTAATATATACCGCTTATATAATATATTCGTTACGAAAACATTAAATGAATATAAATAATTCCTTTGTATTTCAAAAAATAATAAGGTCGACGCCTGAACATTTCATTTAGTTTATGAATTATATATTACTCGTAAATCGACAGCTAAGAGGAAATCATTAACTTAATAATAAAATACTATTTTCGAAAATGTTAACGTACCACACAAGCGAATCGGACACATAAGCGAGTCGGACACTTTTTGGCACCTCGCAACAACCAATTTAAATAGCTTAACACCAACATATCACATTAATTAAAATCAATCGGATTCTTCTTCGCTAAACGTATCTACAACTTCTTCACAAGTACGCCCATTATACCCGGGCTTACTGCAAACGCTACACTTCCGTTCCTTGGTTTTAACCTTCCTACGACGATTACCTCCAGCTGCTATTAGCTACATTTTTTTACCACTTCCTTTTTTTTAGGCCGAAAGAACTTATCCCATTTGCATGGTAAGTGTTCTTCCTTCTTAAAAACGTTTGTTTTTAGTTTTTCGACGTTTGCTTAAAATTTAATTCGTTTCGCGTAATTAGGCGGTTTCTTCTTAAAAAAGAATAATTTTTTGCAAAAGTAACATGTTACTTTTCGTTAAAAAATTAACGGATTCTACTATTCGTATGGGCAAGGTACCTTAATGATTTCTCATCCTTTTTTACAAATAACCTTCTTATTTTGTTATTTCCTAAATATTTTTAAAGGTTTTCGCGGGCGGGGAAATAAAATTAGCGGAAGTAAGCGGCGAAACCGTCGGTATAGGTATAACCGAAAGAACGTCAAATTCGAAAAAAACCTTATTAGGATCGAATAAAACAAGTCCAGCTTTTGAAAATCCGGATTTAATGTTATCGGACATCATGGTAGCTTTAAACGCGTCGTAGAAACCGGCGTGGAAATCTTTTTTTGCGATATAGGTATAATGGCGTCGCATTGAATCTTCAATATACCGCGAACAAGCGCCTTTTAAGATAAAGAAATAAAATATATTAAAAAGTTAAGGCCGATAAAAGAAATACGCGGGTATATAAAAAGTAATAATATCATTATTCGCGTAATATTTTTCGAATTCGATCAAATAGTAGCTTTCGTGGCCGTCGAAAATAAGGAAACGTTTTGGACCTTTCGTACGCGTCCGAATATGTTTGTAAAAATGCTGAATTTATTTTAAACCTAATTTGTTTGTTGTCCAATTATTAGGATTAATACCGACCTTCCAATCGGCTGGTAATAAGTTATCGCGATACCAAAAACTAAGGTAAGTTTTCCCTACCATAATAATACATGGCGGTATAACCTAACCTTAAGAATCAACAGCCTGGATAATTATAACCCATTCTTTATTCCCTTATTATGCTTATTTAAATTTTACACGTCTTTCGGCACTAGTAATTACTATACCCGTTATTATAAAAAACCCTATCAATAATCCAGTTTCGTCGAAGTTATAAATATCCTTTTCTGCGATGCCGTATTTTGCAATTATAACCCGAATAAGCTCGAACCATTTACGAAATGTTTCTGGATTTTCGCATAGGACCCGTTAATAATCGATCTTCCGATTTAAACGCGTTTGGAGCTTTTTTTGCCGGCGAACAAAGTTCGACGCCCAGTTAACTCCGACGCGTATTACAACGCGTTAAATAAGCAGTAAATTCGCTATATCTTTAACGTACTAAAGCCGGACAGGAAACGCTCGCGCATTTAGATTAAGGATTCGGTCCACAATCGATTTCTTTTCTATCGGCGCCAATCTTCGCGAATTAAGGACGGTATCGTGTCGGGAAGCTTTACCGTTAAATCGGTTTTCTAAAGTAAAAAATAAAACGTCACAAATAAAACTTAACTTTCTATAACTAAGTTTCGGGTTATTCTTTTTAGGCTGAACGGCTGAGTTCATTCTAAGCATTTTTATAAGTCGTTGCATATTGTAGTTATTAAAAAATAAGTAATTAAAGTTAGATGGTTAAAATGTTGAAAAAAAGTGTCCGACTCACTTATGTGTCCGACTCGCTTGTGTGGCACGTTATTTCTTTTTTTAAAATAATTAAGTAAATTACCTCTTTTAACCGAATTCATTAATACTAATTCCGTATTAGAAACTATTAATGTTTCGCCATTTTCTATTAATTACGGCTTTTATTTATTTATAAAAATAGAAGCGTGACGTTTATCGGACACCTTTAAAACGTTAACGTAATAAAATAAATTAATTAAACGATATATTATATGAATAGAGTAAAATGAGCTTTCAAGTGAGTTAAAGTCTTATTAATAAAACATAAAACCGTTATATAAAATAAATAAATTAATATCGTTCCGATATTAATAAGTTTAACGAAAAAGATCGTATACAAGTTAATACGCGTTATACAAAATTAAACAAATTTGCTAATAAATTTAACAATAAATTTATAAACTTTATTATTCCTATTAAAACATATCCTCGTATTATTATTATATAGTTATTAATATATTATAAATTATGTTTAACATACCACACCACCGAGCGACCCAAACTACCGAGCGAGCTAATTTTGTTAACATGCCAATTACCGAACTTTAATCATACGTTTCTTAACATTAATAACATAAAACCCCTTATAAAGATTCTAGAATAAACTTAGCCATTTAGGCGAAAAAGGGCGACCCGAAACTTAGCTTTAAGAAGCTATATTCCATATATAACGTTCCCGAATCTACTTTAAAGGCTCGATATTACGGTCGATGCGCCCGAACTGACACCACCCCTAATTCGCGAACACTAACGCAGACTCAAAAAAAATCGATTATCGACCGAATCCTTAACCTAAATATGCGAACGTTTCTTATCCGGCTTTAGCATATTAAAGATATAGCGAATTTGTCACTAGCCTAACGTATTGTGGTACGCGTTAAGGTTAATTAGGCGTCAAGATTTATTAAATAGCAAAGAAAGTTTTAAATACGTTTAAATCGAAAAATAGATTTTTAAAAAGTATTATACGAAGATTTAAAGGTATTTCAGAAGTAGTTTGAACTTATTCGGATTATAATCGCAAAATACGGTATCGCAAAAACGGATATTTATAATTTCGACAAAACGGGCTTTTTAATAGAGCTTTTTATAATATCGGGTATAGTAATTATAAATGCTAAAAAACGTAGAAATTTTAAATAAGCGTAATAAAGGAATCGGGAATAAATTATGGTTATATAAGTTATTAATTCGCAAGGTTAAATTTTACCGCCATTTATTATTGTAACAAGGAAAACTTGCTTTAATTTTTAGTATCGCGATAATTTATTATCAGCCGATTAAAAGGTTTATATTAGTTATAATAATTAGATAACGACCGAATTAGGTTTAAAATAAATTTAAAATTTCGATAAATATATTTTAACGCGTACGAAAGGAACGAAACGTTTTTTAATTTTCGACGGCTTCGAAACCTATTATTCGAAAGAAATCGAAAAGTATTACGCGAATAACGGCATTATTACGTTTTATATGCCCTTCCATTTTTTTATCGGCTTTAACCTTTTAACGTATCTTACTTTTCCGTTTTAAAGCGCACTTATTCGCTTTATATCGAAAGTTTAATTCGATATTATTATACTTATATCGCGAAAGAAAAAGTTTTTGGCGGTTTTTATAACGCGTTTAAAGTTACCATGACGTCCGGTAATACTAAATCCGGATGTACGAAAGCTGGACTTGTTTTATTCGGTCTTAATAACGTTTTTTCGAATTAAAAGTTCCTTCGGTTATACTTATACCGACGGTTTCGCCGCTTACATCCGCCGGTTTTACTTTTTGCCTTTCCGTAAAAACCTTTAAAAATATCCGGGAAATAATAAAATAAGGACGTTATTTGCTAAAAAATATTAAAAGTTACCAGGGTGATTCGTTAAAACAAATGATCGAATCGGTTAATTTGTTAAAAAAAAAGTATTTTGATACGTTCATACGAAATTCCTTTTTTTTTAGAAAGAAACCACTTAATTACGCGAAACGAACCATATTTTAAGTAAACGTCGGAGGACCAAAAATAAACGTTTCTAAACAGGAGGAATACTTATTATATAAAAGGGATAAGCTTTTTTAGCCGACAAGGAAGGGGGTAATGAAAAAATGCAGCTAATAGCGGTTAAAGGTAGTCGTCGTAAGAGTGTTAAGACGAAGGAACGGAAATATGGCGTCTGCGGCAAGCCTGGACATAATGCGCATACTTATAAAGAAGCTATAAATACATTTAGCGAAGAAGAATCCGATTAATTTGAATTGATTTATTCCGTTATGGTTATTTTAGTTGAATTGTTGTCGCGAGGTGCGCAAAATCGGCTCGTTCGGTGATTTGGCTTGTTCGGTGGTGTAGCAGGTTAACCTTTTATATCTTTGTAATTCAATACCAGAAACGAAACTTACGAAGATAAATATATATTAAGATAAAATAAAATATAGGCGCGGAAAGTGTTATTATTTTAATTTATAAAACTTAAAACCAAATAGAGTAATATTTTAAAAAAGAACTTACTATAAAGTCAAATAATCGTATTTATACCGGCTTATTTAAAAGCCGGCCGAAAACCTTGACACATACGATTCGGACGTAACGGATTTTTATAACTATAATTCTAACCAATAAAATTCGTTCGATAAATTTAAATTTTATAAAGAAATATAACCGTCGCTGTAGCCGAAATATAAAACGGTAACAAATGAATAATAAAGCGTAAATAGGATAAAAGCAAAAAGATTTAGTTAAATCGACACCGGGGCGGTATTACGATAATAATTATATTTTATTAAATTAAAAGAATATATGCACATAAAGTTTATTAATACTAAAATATTACAAATCTCAAAACTATATAATAAGAGGCAAATTAATAATATATAACCTCGAAAAGAAAGCGGCACGGTAATAATTTAACAATAAATAGAAATTATCAAAGCGAAAAAGAAAACCGTTACTATATTAACGGCGATTTAGATAAATCCTTGAATGAAAGTAATTATAATAATTACTTTATCTCGGATTATACGCTTAATTAGCAGTTATAATTACTAAGTATCGTTATGGGAAACCAGGCGGTATTTAATTACTCTTTTCTAAGCGATAATTTTAACGCCGCTTTAATAATAATACGCTAACGACATAACGAAAAAACGAGTAAACAATAATATACTTCCGGTATTTTTAAGCGAACAGAAATGGAATCCTTAAATAAAAGTACGACAAACGGTTACCTAAGTAAGATAATAAATACGGCTTTTTTAATCATAACGTTAACGACGTTATTATAACTACCTAATAAAATAAAAACTTTTTAACGCCCGTTGTTTTAAAACCGGAACGATAAATTCTGTCGATTAATTCCAAAACGGTAGATAAGCGTAATATTATCCAGTAAATCTTAATTCGGAAGCCGGTATTATATTTATAAATTTCAGTATCATTAAAGCTAAGGTCGGGATAATTATGGGTATCTCGAATAATATTAAAGTGAAAGATTACCTATTTAAATAAAAGATTTAAGTGCAAAAAGTTACCTTACATACTTTCCGCCGGCTAAACTATGTAACATTAACAAAACGAACGCACTATAGTAATATAAAATATAATAACGGCCTAATTAACTTAAAAATACGTAAAGTATTTTACCGTCAACGTAAAATATATACTTATCCGTTACGGCAATAACGAAATAATAACGGAGTGCTGGTGATTCGTTAAATATAAGGTCGCAACAAAAAATAACGTTTCGAAAGTAAATTATATAAGGACGTTTAACGCTTACGGACGCCGTATAAACGATATAAAATCGAAAAACTATCGTAACGAGAACGAAGAAAAGAATAAAGCGTTATCTAAAAGTGGCATACAAATAACGAAAAGAAAAGAAAACAGGCCCCTACGGTATAAATATAATAATAATGCGGCCCTGTTTCAAAAAGATTTAAATCGGAGCTTAAAAAGGTTTAATATTTATTTTCAAAAAATGATAAAAGTAGTACTAAAATTTCCCTTATGAATTAAGAATATTAACGGAATAACAATATTATTATTCCCATTCCGAAATAAACATTGTACACTATACTGTATTTTAATAGCGGGCAACAGCTTTATATCGTTTACTTAATACGTATATCTCGTTAACTTTTTTACGCTATAAATTAAATTAATATAGTATGAAATATTTATTACGAATCTGCAATAAATTATTCATAATATGAAGCTATTCTTAAAAGTAATTAAAAAGAATCATTATCACCGTCTTAATGTTATATAACTATAGCGTACCACACGATTAAGCGGGACACTTTTTAACATTCCGCAAGGACAAATCTAAATAAATCAACCATTATACATCAAATTAAATCAAATTAATCGGATTCGTTTTTACTAGACGTATTTATAACTTCCTTATAAATACGCGTATTATATCCGGGCTTGCTATAAATGCCACATTTCCGTTCCTTCGTTTTAACCCTTTTACGACCATTACCTTTAGCCGCTGTTAGCTGCATCTTTTATTACACTTTTCCTTTTCGGTTAGAAAAGCTTGTCTTTTTTATATAGTAAGGGTTTCTGCTTTTTAAAGATGTTTATATTCAGTTTTCTGACGTTTGTTTAAAATATAATTTATCTTGCAGAATTAAACGTTTTGTTTCTGAAAAGAAGCGGCTTTATATAAAAGTAACATATAAAATTCTATTATAAAACCAGCCGACTTAATTATTTTTCTTAACAAATTACCTTAATAACTTTTAATCTTTCTCTATAAATAAAATCATTATTTTATTATTTAAGGCATATTTTTAAAGGTTTTCGCGGGCGAGAAAATAAAACCCGTTAAAGTAAACCGGAAAACGATTAGAATAAGTATAACTGGAGAAGTTTTTAAGTCGAATAAAACGTTATTAAAATCGAATAAAATAAGTCCAGCTTTTTAAAAGCCGGATTTGATATTATCGAACGTTATAGCAGCTTTAAACGCGTTATAAAAACCGAGTAAAAGATCTTTTTTCACGATATAAATATGATAACGTCGTATTATATTTTCGATATATAACGAATAAACGCCCTTTAAAATAGAAAAGCAGGATACGTCGAAAGGCTAAATCCGATAAAACGTATAAGTATATATATAAAATGTAATAATGCCGTTATTTACGTAATACTTTTCGAATTCGATCGAATAGTCATTTCTGTAGCGGTCGAGGATAAAAAAACGTTTAATTCCTTTCCTACGCGTTCGTATATGTTTATCTAAATATTAAATCTATTTTAAATTAAATTCGTTTATTATTTATTTATTAAAATTAATACCGACCTTTTAATTAATTATTAATAAATTATCGCGCTATTAAATATTAAAATAATTTTCTTATTAAAATAATATATAATAATATAACTTAATTAAATAAATTAATAATTTATATAATTATAACTTATTTCCGGTTAACCTATTACACTAATTAAGGGTTTTTATATCTTTTAACGTTTATAATTATTATATCTTATACTATAAAAAGTTTTATTAAAAGATTTATTTCATCGAAGTTATAAATATATTATTTTACGATATTATATTTTACGATTATAACCCGAACGAATTCGAATTACTTACTAAATATTTCTAAATCTTCGGATAATATCGTTTAATAATGGGTTTTTCGGATTAAACGGGATTTATGTTTTGTTTACTGTCGAATAAAGCTTAACGCCTAGTTAACCTCGACCCACATCGTAATACCTTAAGTAAGCAGTAAATTTACTATATCTTTAATATACCGAAGCCGGATAAGAAACGTTCGCGTATTTAAGTCTAGGATTCGGTCGACGATTGATTCCTTTTCTGTCGTAATTAAGTTTTATAAAGACAATAATATCGACTCGAATGTATTTATCATTGAATCGCGTTCTTAAGATAAAATATGAGACGTTATAAATAAAATTAAGCTTTCTATAATTAAGTTTCCAGTTTCGTTTTTTAGGCTAAACGGTTAAGTTCATTTTCGCTTCTTTTATAAGGCGCTTAATAACGTTAATATTAAAAAATAAGAGATTAAAAACAGGTAGTTAAAATAACGAAAAAAATATCCCGCTTAATCGTGTGTTCCGGTCATACGTATAACACGTTAAACGTATTATATCTTTTAACTAATTTCTTTTCGTATAATAATTAAATATTTATTTAATTATTAAGAATAGTTATTACCGTAATAATAATATTTTTAATCCTTGGAATCTTTTCCGGTTTCGTTATAAATATTAAACTTTTATTTATAAATCTGTACAAGATTCTTTCGGTATAACGTATCACACAAGCTCGCGCCGTACACAAGCTCGCGGCGCATTTTTTGGCACCTCGTACCAATTAATCTAAATAACTCAACCACAACTTACCTCAGCTAGCTCAGGCCTCCCTGGCTCGTTCTTCCATTTTCTTCAATGTCACTTAAGTACCGCTCCACAACGCTAAAAATTAACCAATCAAATCCCAAATCCCCGTAACGAGCCAGCGAGGCCTGAGTTGTAGTTGCGCGAAAGAAGAGTCCGTAACGTACTTTTGCTTCTTTAAAAAACGAAAATCCGTGATGACTTAATAACAAAGACGTTTCCTGTAATTATATATATATTTATACGATTACTTTAATCATGGCTTATTATCAATACCACATTGGTCCTGATTAGGACCCGTTTGCCACTCCTAGATCCTAACGCGTGCAACAGCTGCAGCCCGAACCCGTTGCGTTTTTATCACCGCTTTCTGAATATAACGAATCCGAATTCTCCTAATTTTACCGGGTTACGCCCTTAAAACAAAATATACGTACGCGTATAATAGATTTCTGGTAATGCCATAAGAAAACGTATATGACGTTTAAAAGCTTCATCCGTGGTTGGGTTTTTTGTAACGATTTAGGCCGAGCTACCGGTTTGACCGTTCGGATTAACCGGTTAATCAACGTATTGAAAGAAGAACGAGGGCGCGATAAGCTTTTAATATGCGAAAGTTGGCAGGAGTTTATAATTCTTATTAATCAGGACCTTATTATTAGTAAATATTATAATACGTTATACGGGAAGCTTGTAACTTTTCTAAAAAGGCCTGGGTTCCGCCGCCCGCCGAAAAATTTATTACTCGAAGTTAAAGTGATCCATATTACCTTGGACGAAAGTAAACAATCTGTAAAAACGTTAGCTTTTAACTGGTTCAAGCTTTTAAACCAGGTAGGTGTATAGCTAAGGAAAAGGTGGTAATCGTATAATGCGAAACGGAAAGCGAAGCAATCTTGTAAGAATAACGATCCGGACGTTCTTACGTATCCTTTCCTTATAATCCTGGCATTATGGTTAAAATCGTATCCAAGATTAATGGCAGTTATCTGCCCTATTTATTAGGCAGGTTTTTATTATCCTCGGGATTATCGCAAAATAAAATCGATATGCTAAGGGGGCTAGGTATTTACGAAAGTTATTATACGTTAAATAAAAACATAACCCGATTATTAAAGGCAATAAAGGTAACCGTATTACTTTTTTTATAATAATACAGTTTTAATCAAAATAAACTAAATTCTACGGCCAGGTATAACACGATAATATCTTATTTTGGTACGGTAGCTTTAATATTTAAGACCATGTTCGTAATATAACGCTTCGATACGGTTCCTTTATACGGAACCTTACTACCGCCATTACCTGTTATTATAACCGTATCCTTAAAAAAAGGTTAAAGTAATTTATGTTCCGTCTTAATTAGCATTACAAAATAAGATAGTTTTACGAAACGTTATAATAATATCTAGTATTACCTAATACTTCCCGTTAGTTCGTAATTAACATTATCCGGAATTTGTTCCTTATTTTTATTAATGCGTTTTATATACGAAATAAGCAACAGTTTTTAAACTTTCCCAAATTAAAGCGTTTACCGTATAATAAGCGCCGTTCGATTTCGTTAAATACAGTTAACGAAGACGAAGGCACCATCGACGGTACCTATAGTGTTTATCGAAAGATTTTTTCGGAAGTATGCGGTTTTAAAGAAAAATAATCTTATCAGTTTTCGAAACGCCTTTATTTTGTCTATGGGAATTAGAAAATAACTAGTTATATCCGGAAAATACAGGCCAATTAAACCGAAGCAGCCGATCTATATAACAAAAAACAGTGGCTTCTTCCCGTTCCCGCCTTATTCCATATACAGATAAACTTCCTACTTACGCTTATACGTACCCATTAACCTGACAATATTAACGGGGCGCATATAACGCAAGCAACCTTTAAAGCGGATCGTTAATTTATAGATAGAATAACGCAGTTATATCAAAAATAGCCAAAGTTCCATTTATTTAAGCTTTTTATCCTTTATATGCATAATACTCGGATATTTACGTTGTTCTTGCAAAACCTACGCAACCGATACGAATTACTTATAAAAAAAGCATCTAGCGTATGCGGAATTACCAGAAATCCATCGATCCAAAACCTTTCTTCGAAAACCTAGCTTAACGAGTTTATTAAATATATATGCTTCCGGTTAACCGTCGCCGAGTTCGAGACTATCGCGCATAATATGGCTTCTAAGTATCTTAATCGTACTAAGTGGATAAAGGAGCCATTACGGGGTCCTGATCAGGACGGGTTAACGGATTAAGGTCTATCCGATGAAGATTTTCTATCGTTATTTATTAATAATACGTTATCTGATAATATAAATAACTTAACGGATAGTTCGTAAGTATTTTACCTTTTAACTCGAAACTATAGCTTATATATATTACTTTCTAAACGACGTAATCCTAATTAAGGCGTATTAAAGGAAGCCTTTCTATCGGCTAATTATAAGGCCGGCTATATCTTTAATACGGATAACATTCCATAAGGCGATAACTTTTTCGACCCACTATTAATAATAACCGACCGTCAAACGATGCCGTTCCTATCGATAAAGAATTCCGAAGCCATTACCGCTTTCTTTAAAAAACCCAGGTTTATTTATGCCTTTCGCATGCTATACGATACGGCGACGTTGGTCATATTAACCGGCTAATACCGATATTATCGCTCTTTTTTTATGGGGCCGGTTAAAATAATTACGGCAAAAAGATGCTTTACTTTAATTAAATATTACGTCCTGCAATATCAGATCCGGTACTTATTAATTCGATCTTAACATCGAATTTGGTTCCCAAAAATCCAGGGAGAAAATATGGAAAGTATTTAATCGAAAGGGCGAATACTATAACCTATAGCTTGTTGGCGAACTCCGACGGTTAAGAAACAGTATATATAACGTTAATACTGTTTTTTTTTCGAAATTCGTTTTTAGTTAAGCACCGTATTTCCCTGCAGCGCGAATTCCATACGCGTTATGCTTCTTCGCGAGATAAGCGCCACGTTACTCGAAACTCTCGTAACAAAATCCTCGAACGCTTATACTTTTTACTTCGTAATTTCTGGCTTATTAAAGAACATCCATCGCGGGTTAAAAGGGATGGCTGGAAATCCGAGGATATTTTGGCTGCGGGCCGTAGGCTTATGGAAATTAGGCTTATCGACTTTAACGATACCGTACCTATTATTAACGACGAAGGTAGGCTTAACTGGTTAGATATAACAAAAGACGAAAATCAACTTATAAATAGCCTTAACGTAACTGCCCGTACAGCTCTTAATACCAAGTTCGCTAAAGATAATCTAGATTCGGATAACCGTAATATCCTGCATACGGAAGAAGGTTATGATTTTATGGTAAAGATTGTGGATAATTCGGTAAAAGGTGTCAGCTAGCTGGGGGGTGCGTAGCGCACCCCATATACGGAAAGGTCACCTACTGATCGGCCCATACGTGTTCCGGAGCTAAGCTACTTAAAGTTGGATGAGTGCAACAGCACCTGCAACTGACCTAATACAACAACACAACTGATATCCCCTGTATCTGACAATTAAAAGTCTTATTCGCTCAATTCGAAAAAATCATCAATTAATTAACTGTTGCTGAGACGATATAAGCTGTATATTAGTAGCAATTATCTATATATACCTCAATTATAATAATAACTACTTCATCGTCATCGAACATCCTATATACGGGCCCAAAAAACTAAAACCATTTTAAGGATAAGTTCAAGACTAAGGCGAAAAGATACGATCTATGGGAATATATCGACCCTAATTAAGACCATCCGTAACCCGTCAAACCTAAAAAGCCCGACGTCGCGAATTATCCGAAGAAACGAAATCGAATCCAAACGCATAACGCGACCCCAGCCACTATATCGACCATACAAAAGGAAACCGATCCAACAAAAACTCCAACCTCCATATACGAGATAACGATTAAGGGGCGACAATTATACAATCAGGAATGGTTTATTTACACCTATAAAAACCGGAAATACAAAACTTTCCGAAAGAATTATAACGACCTTATGAAATAAGTCCTAAATATAGTATCCCCATCGATCAAACAAACCTGCTTAAACGCAAACGATAATTTAAAAAGGTAATATACAAAACTAAAAAAATCCGGAAAAATGTACGACAATCGGCTACTTATAAACACCAAACGCGAATACGAAAAACGATTAAAGCAGGTTACGAAATCGGCTAAGAAATTTAACGAATGGATAGCAAGATAGCAGGAAATTATGGCCCAAAGGTAACGCCATGGCGTCCCCGAAACATTAATGCCGGTAATCTGGGCAAATCAGTTATGCATAGCAATAGCACCTATTATACCTGGCTAGTTAAATTTATTCATGATCATGAAAAAAAATAATATCAATCGAAAAACGATCAGCTATCAAAAAATGGCTGCTGGCCTTCTGGATCATTGGGTTATAACCAATCCACCATTTACATCAAAAAACATCAAGGTAACGTTTCCAACCCTCTACGGGACCCCCGCGAACCAGTCTGATCAGGATCATCCTGATCAGGAAAAAACCAAGCCATCTAACCCTCAGCCGTAAGGTAGGGCCCCTGGACGAGGACCGAAACGAGGTAATCGGGAAGGTTCCCATACGGACCGAAACACCAAACGAAAACGTCACGAATCAAACGATCAAAGCACTCGCTGTAAAGCCTACCTAAGCCCTAATCACAGGCTACCCCAATGCTTTTATGCATTCCCTAACAAAGCTCCAGCAAAATTTAAGCCCGGAAAAATAGTATTAAGGTTGGTCCAAAACCGCATTATTTTTAATTAATCTTTAAAGGAAAAGGTTAACCGTTTATCAAAAACCATGGAAAAGTTAATTACAGAAACGGATTAATTCCTAAAGGAAGTAAAACAAGTCCTAACGTACTTTCTGATCATTAATTAACGTAACGTTATAAACGTTTCGTCTTACCCTTTAAAAAATTTATCCATTTTGGACTTAGGGTCCACGATATATATTTTTAACCTTATTAGCAGATTCCTGAACTACAAACTAACCATATAAGGTAACGAAGTGTACGTAAGCAACAGCTTCGTTCCGATCAAAGGGTACGAAAAGGTTGATGTATTATTTCAAAATCCTAATAGTACGAAAGCGTTACGGCTATACGACGTAACCCATTACGAAAAATTCGCATGTAACCTAATGTTATTCCGACAGCTCCGAAAAAAAGGTTATTAGTAAAATAACCGAAAGATTAATAACTGCATTCGAAATAAGTACAATTAGGTTATTATTACGTTAACAGACAAGTTTAATTAATTCGTTATTAAAGATATTAACGTAACAACATTTTATGCAACCCTTATTACCTACAGACGAAATATTAATTTATAAACAAAAAGACCGCCGCGTATAAGTAACGGTACCATATAACACCTGCGATTAGGCCATCCAGGCCCCGAAATAATCGCCCAATTACATTCCTATACCAAGAAAGTCCGACTAAAAGGTTTTATAACAGTCGAATATTAAGCATGCAGCAAAGCGAAGGCGAAAAAACAAATACGTTGCGAGCCTCGAAAGGAAATATCCCGATTAAGATAAAGAATCGCCATCGATTTCACTAATTTCGAAGAAAACCCTAAAAAATACAAATACGTTATGTTTACTACCGACAAATATTTAGGTTTTATTTGGGATACCTACCTGAAAAACCGGGAATAAAATATATTGATCATAGCGTTTCGATACCTTTTAAAAGTCCTGAAAAACCAGGACAAGGTCTTTTTACAAGTAATCGAATATAATAATGAAATCTTAAAAAATTACCAACTCCGGGATATGCTTTAGTCGCCTCCTTTTAATATTAAACTTAAGCCTTTAACATTATATACCCAGGCTTAAAACGGGGGTATAAAACGCTTAAAGGGTATAATTAAGGAAAAAACGATTACGATACGAAATGGCGTTAAATTACTTACGTTCCTAATCATATATATCTTCAAAACGGCAGTATATTTGTATAACCGTACCTTTAAATACGTTCTTTTTTTCGCAAACTTTATATAAGGTTTATTATATTTACCTGGCATATAAAAACGGCGTTATAATATTTAATCGGAAGCCTTAACAGGTTTACCTTTAAGCTTATAACTATATGGCCTACGTTATGACGATTACCGCCATAAAGAAAAAATAAAGACTTTAAAAGTTAAATCCTAAGGCATAAATAGGCTTCTTCGTCGGTTACCGATTAACAAATATTTATAAAATTTGGAACTTATTAACGAATAAGGTTATTACTATCCGAAACGTTTAATTTAACGAAAAAATTACCTTTTCCGGTAACATTAAGGACCTTAGGGATAATTTATTTTACGTTACCGAAAACGAATTATAAAGCTTACTCCGACAAGTTATTATACCGGATTAGGTTAATAATTACCTAATACATATACAAGAAAAAAATAAAGACCTAAGCGGAACAATTTAGTTACCGGCTGGCCAGGAGGGCTAATTCCAGAGTAACATTAGCGTAATTAACGCGCAGGATAAGGAAGAACAAACCTGTTCGCAAAAAATTAATCACCCTTATACGACCGTTATATTCGAACCATTTCCGTCCTTTAAACCATTACCACTACCAGCGTTTACCCTAATAACTATTACGATCATTACGCCGACGGAAAAAATAAAGGTAACCTTAAACTCCTATTATGTTATTTAACCTAAAATAACGGTAAAAAACGAAGGTACCTTACGGGTTAAAAACGTAGGCTTCCCGTACGTTCCGTATCGAAAGGATAATTATCGGTACGATCATAAAGTATAAAAAGCCGCGTTTAACGTAAAACGTTTAGCCCATTTTGTTAATACGATCGATAATCGGCCGGTAAGTTACGGAAATTTAAGGAAAATAAAAACCCGAAATACGCGCTATTTTAATCGGAAAGGTTTTAATATATTAAGAATAAAAACGTTATTCAAGTCGCAAAGCCGGGTATATAGGCGAGATTTACAGCTACCGCCGCGAAGCCATAAAAAGCTAAATATATATCCGTTAAGGAAAATGTTCCGTAACGCCGAATTAGCTCACTTGCAAAATTATAAGGAAATAAAATCCTGGAAGGCTGTTAATTAATCCTTTACCAAAGGGAAACAGGTTTTAAAATGTATATAGGTATACGTTTATAAGTTCGATAAGCATGGCTGGCTTTAAAAATATAAGGCCCGTTTTGTCGTATAAGGCGATTAATAGCTTAAAAACGCTTATAGGAATATATACGCATCTACGTTAACTGGAAGGTCGTTTCAAGCTTTAATCGTTATCGCAGCTAGGTTTAACTTAAAACTTAAGTAATATAACGTTATAAACGCCTTCGTTAACGCGAACTTACCTTACGAAATATACATAAAAACGCCTTTAAAATACCCATAATATAACAAAATACTTTTAATTAAGAAAGTATTATACGGATTAAAAAAATTTCCTTTATTTTAATAAAAGAACTTTATTAATACGCTTAAGGATTTAAAACTTAGCCCCGTTTTTTACGAATTATATTATTTCTTTCGTTAAGGGATACTTTTATTCTTTTACGTCGACGACATAATCGCTACGTATAGCAAGAAACATTAGAACCTTATCGATTAGTTAATCCAGTAAATATAAAAACGATATACCTTTACAGGTAGCGAAAACTTATAGTGGTTTTTTGGGATCGAAATAATTAAAGATAAACTTAACAAAAAAATTTGGTTATCTTAATCTAACTTTATAAATAAGTTAGTTAACTTAATTCCCAAAAAAAGCCTAAATAATCTTCCAAAAACGTTAATAACTAACGTCAAGTTATTGCCAAATCTTAATTTGGCTTATTTAGGTTTAGTTAACAGATACCAAAAGAAGATCGGTTCCATCTTATACGTTATAGTTAATACGCGATCTGATATATCTTTTGTAGTATCTTAACTTGCCCGTTTTAATATAAACTTTAATAACGTATATTATAAAATAGCTGATCGCGTTATATTATACCTGATCGGTATTAAAACGTTAACGTTACAATTCGGTAACGAAAATTTAATAAATATTTAAAACGACGTTTTTTTCGCGGATAATTCGATTGACCGAAAAAATTTTTAAGTTTACGTTATAAAGTTATTCGGAAAAGTAATAAGATAACGGGCAAATAAGTAAAATACAGTAATTACTTTTATAACCGAAGCAAAGTTATTATCCCTTACGTAAGTTATAAAAAAAGCCTTATTTATTTTTCGATTAATTAAGAAACTGGAAGTTAGCTTAAATATAGGACCGTTAAATATATAATGCGATAATTAACAGACGATACGGCTGATCAACGCCGACGTCGCCCTCCTACAGATAAAGCTACGGCACGTAAATATACATAACTACTAGCTACGAAAGGCAGTAAAAAGGGACCTGATCAAAGTGGATTATACGCCTACAGGCAATATACTGGCGGATGGATTAATTAAAGCCCTGTTACGAAAAGCCTTCAGGCACTTTAAAAAGCAGCTAGGACTAATGGATATCATAAAAGCCCTAAATCAGCGGAGGAAAGCTTTAAGGGTTATTTCAGACGAGGAATTAGCTGATCAGGAGGATTCAATCGCCGGAGGAAAGGTGGAATGGATAGCTGTGGCTCTAAGGAATAATGAAGTACGGTGATCAACGCCGTGAATACTTCAAGGCGTTAAGGGGGTGTGTCAGCTAGCTGGGGGGTGCGTAGCGCACCCCATATACGGAAAGGTCACCTACTGATCGGCCCATACGTGTTCCGGAGCTAAGCTACTTAAAGTTGGATAAGTGCAACAGCACCTGCAACTGACCTAATACAACAACACAACTGATGTCCCCTATATCTGACAAAAGGTCCTGATCAGGACCATCCGCCGTCCTCCGCGTCGTCGTCGGATAAGCAAAATAAGGATTCGTCAAACGAAAACGAGCTGCTAATATAGTTATTTACCTTATTGCTATTTTTATATACATCCCAAATCCTTTAGTACATCACCCACATTTGGTTAATCAAAAAAAAGAATATGTTTCGGGGCTTGTCATAAACGATCTTAAGCCCTATATATCATTATTTTGATTTATAACGTAATGTTATTATCGTGCTGGCCGGGAGAGGGTAAAGGGTTATAGCCGGTACGTTACGGACTTTTCCGCCATTTTCTTTTTATAGTAATCTTCATTCCGCGCTGATTAGGACCAAAGTTATATTAAAAAATAAAGATTTCAATTCTACGCTAAATTATGTAGGCTACAATAATAAGGACGTCGTAATTAGTATATACTACGAAAGTTAATAATAATGATTTTTACGAATTTATATGGGACGGTATGTCGCGGAGCGGAAAAATCACAACTTGCCATCAGGTGCTGTTGCACTCATACAACTTTAAGTAGCTCAGCTCCGGAACACATATGGGCCGATCAGGAGGTGACCTTTCCGTATATGGGGTGCGCTAAGCACCCCCCAGCTAGCTGACACACCCCCTTAACGCCTTGAAGTATTCACGGCGTTAATCACCGCACTTCATCATTCCCTAAAGCCATAATTGTCCATTCCACCTCTTTTCCGGCGATTGAATCCTTTTAATTAGCTAATTCCTCGTTTGAAATAACCCTCAAAGCTTTCCTCCGCTGATCTAGGGCTTCGGTAATATCTATTAGTCCTAGCTGCTTTCTAAAGTGCCTAAAGGCTTTTCGTAATAGGGCTTTAGTTAATTTATTAGCCAGCATGTTACCCGCAGGTGTATAATCCACTTTGATTAGGTCCTTTTTCGCTGTTTTTCGCAGCCAGTGGTTATGTATATTTACGTGCCGTAGCTTTGTCTGTAATAAGGCTACGTCGGCGTTAACAAGCCGTATCGTTTGTTAATTGTCGTACCATATATTTAATGGTTTTGCATTTAGGCTAATTTTTAATTCCTTAATTAATCGAAAGGTAAATAAAGTTTTTTTTGTAGCCTGCCTAAGGGATAATAATTCCGTTTCGGTTGTAAAAATAATTACTGTGTTTTGCTTATTTACTTGTAAGCTTATTATTTTTCCGAATAGCTTTATAACGTAAGCTTGGGAACTTTTTCGATCGATTGTATTGTCCGCGAAGGAGGCGTTAGTTTAAGTATCTATCGAACTTTTGCTACCGAACTATAACGTTAACGTCTTGGTGCCGATCAGGTATAGTATGACCCGATCAGCTGCTTTATGATATACGTTGCTAGGGTTTATGTTTAAGCGGGCGAGTCGGGATATTATAAAGGATATATTTGGTCGCATATTAATAGCAACGTATAAGATGGAACCGATCTTTTTTTGGTATTTATTGATAAAGCCTGGATAGGCCAGATCAGGATTCGGCAGTAATTCGACGTTAGTTATTAGCGTCTTTAAGAGATTATTTAGACTTTTTTTAGGAACTAGGTTAATTAGTTTATTTATAAAGTCGGATTAGGATAACCAGATTTTTCTTTTAGGTTTGTTTTTGATTATTTCGATATTTAGGAATTATTATAGGTCCTTACCTCCTGTAAGGGTATATCGTTCCTGTATCTGTTAAATTAACTAATCGATAAGGTCCTGATGCTTTTTGCTGTACGTAGTAATTATGTCGTCGACGTAGAAAAACAAAAGTACCCTTTAACGAAGGAAATAACATGGTTTATAAAAAACGGGGTTAAATTCTAAATCCTTAAGTAAGTTAGTAAAGTCGTTTTCCTAAAGCAAAGGGGATTTCTTCAGTTTATATAATGCCTTTTTAAGCAGGAGTATCTTACTACGTTATGAGTATTTTAGGGGCGTTTTTATGTATATTTTATAGGATAAGTTTGCGTTAATGAAGGCGTTCATAGCGTTATATTGCTTAAGCTTTAGGTTAAACCTAGCCGTAATAGTGATTAAAGGTCGAAAAGACCTTCCAGCTAGCGTGAATGCGTATGTATTCCCATAAGCGTTTTTAAGCTGTTGATTGCTTCGTAGGACGAGACGGGCCTTGCATTTCTGGAGCCAGTTATGTTTATTAAACTTGTAAATGTATATCTATATGCACCTTAGAATTTTTTCCTTTTGGTGGAGGATTGATTAATAGCCTTTTAGGACTTTATTTCCTTATGATTTTGTAAGTGAGCTAATTCGGCGTTACGGAATATCTTCCTTAACGGGTATGTATTTAGCTTTTTATGGCCTTGCGGCGGAGGCGGTAAATCTCGCCTATGTACCCGGCCTTGCGACCTGAATAACGTTTTTGTTTTTGATATATTAAAGCCTTTCCGATTAAGGTAGCGCGTATTTCGGGTTTTTATTTTCCTTAAACTTTCGCAGCTTACTGGGCGATTATTAATCGTACTTATAAAGTGGGTTATTCGTTTAGTATTAAATGCGGGCTTTTAAACTTTGTGATTATTTTTGATAATACCTTTTAGGTACGGAATATACGGGGAGCAAGTTTCGACCCGTAGGGTGCCTTCGTCTTTTATTACTGTTCTATATTAAACAGAAAAACGGGAGCTTAGGGTTATTTTATTACTTCTGCCGGCGTAATGATCGTAGCAGTTATCAGGGTAGATGCTGGTGGCGGTGATGGTCCTGGAGACGGCAGTAGTTCGAACATAGCGGTCGTATAAGGGTGATTAGTTTTTTGCGAGCAGGTTTGTTTTTTTTTATTCCGTCCGTCTTTTTTGACGCTTATGTTACTTTGAAGCTATTCCTTTTGTCCAACTGGTAACTAAATTGTTCCGTTTAGGTTTTTATTTTTTTTTTATATATGTATAGGGTGGTTATTGGCCTGATTAAGTATTTCTAGCTGTCGGAGTAGCTTTTGTAGTTCGTTTTTTGTAACGTAAAGCAGGTCGTTTTTGAGATTTTTGATATTACCTGAAAAGCTAGCCTTTTTGTTGAATTATACGTTTCGAATGGCGATAATCTTGTTGATTAACGGGTTTCAGATTTCGTAGATATTCGTAAATCGGTAACCGATTAAAAAGCCAATCCATGCTTTAGGATTTAGTTTTTGAAGCCTTTGTTTTTTTTTTTTTTATGACGGTGGTCGTCATAACGTAGGCCATATAGCTATAAATACGTAAGTGGGCCTTTTAGGGCTTTCGATTAAATATTGTAATACCGTCTTTGTACGCCAGGTAAGTATAGTAGACTTTATACGGGGTTTGCTAAAAGAGAGCGTATTTTGGGATACGGTTATATAAATATACTGCCGCTTTGAAGATATATACGATCAGGAACGTAAGTAACTTAGCGCTATTTCGTATCGCAGTCGCTTTTTCCTTGATCATATCCCTTAAGCGCTTTGTACCCCTGTTCTGAGCCTGGGTATATGGTGCTAAAGGCTTAAGTCTGATACTAAAAGGAGGCGACTGGAGCATATTCCGAAGTTGGTAATTTTTTTAATATTTTATTATCGTATTCGATTGCCTGTAGAAAGATCTTGTTTTAGTTTTTCAAGACTTTTAAAAGGTGTCGAAACGTTATTATTAGTATATTTTGCTTTCGGTTTTTCAGGTAGATATTTCAGATAAAGCTGGTGTATCTGTCGGTAACGAACATAACGTATTTGTATCCCTTAGGGTCTTTTTCGAAATTAGTGAAGTCGACGGCGATTTTTTAGCTTGATCGGAATATTTCCTTTTAAGGCTTACGGCGTATTTGTCTTTTCGCCTTTGCTTTGCTATATGCTTAACATTTAACTGTTGTAGGATTTTTTAGCCGGATTCCCTTGGTATGAGAATGTAGCTAGGCGATTACTTCAGGTCCTAAATGGCCTAGGCGTAAGTGCCATATGGTATCGTTACCTGTACGTGGTAGTCTCTTCGTTCATAAGTTAACGTTTCGTTTGTAAATAGCCAGGGCTGCATGAAAAGTAATTGCGTTAATATTTTCGATAATGAACTAATTAAACTTGTTTGTTAACGTAGCCATAACTTGGTTATATTTATCTCGAATGTAGTTATTAATCCTTCGGTTATCTTATTAGTAGCTTTTCTTCCGGAGCTATCGGAGTGACATTAGGTTATATGCGAATTCTTCGTAATGGGCTACGTTATAAAGCCATAACGCTTTCGTACTGTTAGGGTTTCGAAGTATTATATTAACCTTTCCGTACCCCTTAATCGGTACGAAGCTATTGCCTGCGTACACCCCGTTGCTTTATACGATTGGTCTGAAATTTAGGAACCTATTAACAAGGTTAAAGATATATATCGTAAACCCTAAATCTAAAATAGATAAATTTTTAAGGGGTAAGGCGAAGTACTTATGGCGCTACGTTAATTAATGATCAAAAAGTACGTTAGGACTTATTTTATCCCTTTTAAAATTTAATCTGTTTTTTATATAATTAATTTCTCCATAGATTTCGACAAACGGTTAATTTCTTCCATTAAAAATTGATTAGCAGCAACGCGATCTTTAAGGAATATTTGTAAGCCTTTATTAAATCGGAAATCTTCTGGAGCTTTATTCGGGAATGCATAAAAGTATTAGGATAGTTTATAATAAAGGCTTAAGCACGTTTTGTATCGTATACCTTGTGCATCTGATTCGTTACGCTTTCGTTTGCTGGAGCTTCGGTTTGCTTGGGAACTTCTACGATTATCTCGCTTTAGCCCTTTTCCA
Organism: Monosporascus ibericus; assembly: GCA_004154915.1. Classification (NCBI taxonomy): domain Eukaryota; kingdom Fungi; phylum Ascomycota; class Sordariomycetes; order Xylariales; genus Monosporascus; species Monosporascus ibericus. The sequence continues at coordinate 85,668 of QJNU01000306.1, forward strand.
GCGGCCCTATCGCGCGGCTGACAGTTATCTAGCTTGGTTTCTTCCTAATTAGGATTATCCTGATCAAAAAGATCTACAGAAGCCCTAGAAAGCGTTAGAAACGCTGTTTTAACATTTCTCGTTATAGGTTATGGATTAGTTATAACCTAGTTATTTAAAAGGTTAATGACTATCTTTTAATAAATAATTATTTTTCGATTAATATCGGTTTTTTTATGATTATAAACGAATTTCATTAGTTAGCTATAATGGATATTACTCTTACGCATAATTAATTTGCCCAGATTACTGGTATTTATATATCAAAGACGCCGTAGCGCTACCCTTAGGCCATAATCTCCTGTTATCTTGCTATTTATTCGTTAAATTTCTTAGCTAACTTCGGAGCCTGCTTTAATCGTTCTTCGTATTTGCGTTTGGTATTTATAAGTAACCGATTGTTATATACTTTTCTGGATTCTTTTAGTTTCGCCTCCCATTCTTTTAGACCATTATCTGAATTTAAGCAGGTTTACTTGATCGATGGGGATATTACATCTAGGACCCATTTTATAAGGTCGTTGTAATTTTTCCGGATAGTTTTATATTCCCTGTCCTTGTAAGTATATATAATCCATTCTTGATTGTATAATTAGCCTTTTTCGCTTGTTATCTCGTATATGGAGGTTGGGGTTTTTGTTAAATCGATTTCTTCGATAATTCCTCCGGAAGATAAGGATACCGTAATGGCTGTAAATGGGGTATTATTTCGTGTTTAAGGATAAATTCGTTTCTTCGGGTAATTTGCGACGTTGGGTTTCCGAGATTTAACGGGTTACGGATGGTCCTGATTAGGGTTAATATATTCCCATAGATCGTATTCTTTCGCCTTAATCTTGAATTTTTCCTTAAACTTGTCCCAATTCTTTAGGCCGGTATATAGGATGTTCGACGACGATGGGGTAATCATTGTTATAATTAAGGTATATAGATAATTGCTACTGACATACAGCCTATATCGTTTTAGTAATAGATGATTAATTGATGATTTTCTCGAATTAAGCGAATAAGACTTTTAATTGTCAGATATAGGGGATATCAGTTGTGTTGTTGTATTTGGTCAGTTGCAGGTGCTGTTGCAATCATACAACTTTAAGTAGCTTAGCTCCGGAACACATATGGGCCGATCAGTAGGTGACCTTTCCGTATATAGGGTGCGCTACGCACCCC